>CAJDSM010000066.1:46144-83583 GCA_903981925.1 Ostrea lurida
CTCTACAAAGTCCTTACTGCTTTGGTAATTTAAAATGTAGTTGTATTCTGAATCTAAGAGATACCGGACCGATTAGCGCGCGTCGACCTGTTACCAGACCCGAATTATTTCGTTCACTCAATTACCATCTAATTGTCTTTCATTAACCTTAGAAAATCATTTTATATGCTACTGAAACTGCCAACTTTACCCACTAATATAATTAGCATCATTTGCCACAGGACGTATGTACTGCATCCTATATATTTATATCAAGTGATATTATACACAGTGTATGTCTCTTCACTGTTGTCGAATAAAATGTCCAATAGTTATAAACAATTGTGTTGTTAAATTGGAAATACTATTTATATGTGTGTGTCTGACTCGTTAGATCATGCTCAAGCATATTATCAATGCATGTACACAATCAAAATACAATACACTTCAGGACGATACAAAGCTTTGGCGCCTACACATTATTATGTCGGGGTGAAAAGCTCATCTGATGCAGTCTCGATAGTTGTAGTGTTGTTGCTTTTGCATTACCCGACTTAGATAAATCTACTCATTCTATTATGATGTGTATCCGCACAGTTGTTATGTAATAAGATAAATTTGAGTAAGGATCTATTCCTTCTATTCTCATCATGAAGTAAGCCAAGTACCATATGGTTTGAGGCCTCGGAGTGTTTACCAATAAACGTATGCGCCCCAATAAAGAAATTGGAATTAAATTTCAATTTTTTACTTCATGTAATTACTTATTTATTATATTTTCGTATTCGAAATAATTTTAAACACTAATAAAGTGATATTTTTTTCTTAAAAATGAGGGGCTTATATAGATTTATTCAGGTACTTTGGACACTCCCTATTGTTGTATTAAATTCAAGGTCATTGTGACAGAAAGACACCGAAATGACACAGTGTGTGGTAATTCGTCTAGATAGTACCAAGTTCTAATAAATGCGACACATTATAAAGAGAATTCCACATATTTAGACTGGTTAAACACTGTATTATATGTAAAACCTCATGATATGAAGCAGTAGGTCAAAATCACTAATCAATATTGACAATGTCAGATTTATGTGTTGAGTGAGAAATAAATTCTGGAAAATCGAGAATATGGAATTAAATAGCGATAACAACTATATACGTTATGTACATTTTTTTTCTTATTTTTCTTATCTTCATTTTTTTTTTTTTTCTATTGTTTTTTTTTTTTTTTTTTTTTACTTTTGACCATATACTTCTTCAGAATTACCTCGCACTAGTCTAATATATATATATAATCATTTTCTGTTATAGTTTTAAGCATAAGTATGTGTGTATAGTTTTAACAAACTTAAAACGGATTGTATCATTATTTGGTCAAGGTACGACTTGTATTTGTATAAATTTATTATTTATTTAATGGAACGACGAATACAATTATTTTTTCTTCAGCATTGCGCATATTGAAATGTTTGGTTATCTCCACACTTTAAAAAGCTAGATACAGATTATGTATACGTACTATAGGCCTAAAGTGTATTTGTTTAAGATTCTTTTTTTTTTTATTATTATTATTATTGATTTGTTTTTCGCAGCAGTTAAAATGAAATATGCATTTTTTTTTTTATAAATACCACTCTATTTTCATATTCAGTTGTAGTAATGAAATATCACAAAGTTATCTAGGATTTTCCAAAGCAAAGAATAGAAAGATTGTCAAAGTTTTAATGAAGCAAAATTGTTAATTCATAGCAGAGCTTTGAACACAAAATCACTAGATATAAAATACAGTCTATCGGAAGGGGGTGGGGGGTCCACCCGTTAAATAAAAAAAAAGGGGGGAACAAATCGGAATGATAGTATATTCCGGTATTACATAGATTATATTCTACTTTCAATACTTTCAATCGTTCAAGATTAATATGATGGAACTGACTAAAACAGAAAGAAGAAATATATAATTATAATACTTTTTTCTTCTTTTTTATTTCTTTCTTTTTCTTTTTAAAGTTAATGAAAATTATTATTGAAATTTGCGTTCAATTTTTTTTTTTATATAATAATTCTGAATTATTTGTCATATAAATTACATTCCACATTCATTAATCTCGCTTCTTTTCAGTACAAAGACTTTATATTTCATGACTAGGAAATAAGTTTTGGGGAGGGACGATTTTTTTGACGTTAGATTGCCTACACAAAACACGTGAAAACGACAAGTAAAGAGGAAATAATTAAACGCCTAATCTTCATTCTCAATTCTCAACTGTCATAAATAATTTGCATTTTTGATAAACCCGATAACAAAAGGGGAAACAGATTACATGTCGTATTTATAACGAAGAATCAATCATGGATATCGCGTTCAGTGTATACGCACGCTATTATCTACGTTACTCATGTAAATAGAACGGAGGATTTCACAGGTAATTCGCAGATGATTGACAGCTGTAATGAGCTAATCCCTGAGAAAAAATAGTTCCAACAATCGGCAGAGCTTTAACGTGTGTTTTACCAAATGACAGTAGAAAATAAAATGAAATTCGTGTTTGTAATGCTTTAATCTTTTGGTTTTTATATTGCGCACACTGATAAAATAAATACTTTGCCCAAAATTTGCGGTTTAAGAGCAATGAAATAACAGTAGCGTAGTAATTTATGTGAGTCACGCTGCGCGAAGGAGTGGCTTAAACCGAGTAAAACCGCGACAAATTGTATCTTCATTCATAAAACCACACTAGTAGCGCTCATGTCAACATTTATAGATTTTCTCTAACTGTTGTGTTTGTTATTCTGTGACTTACTTTACCACATGCATTTACCCACAGATTTAAACGGGCTAACCCCCTTCCCGGACTCGCCCCACAACATGTCCGAAGTTTTGCCCGGGGAGAGGAGTTTGACATCGGTTCTAAACGACACAGGAGGAGGTGAACTGGTCAGGACAGGAAGTCCGAATTTTGTGTGTACCGCTCTACCGTCTCACTGGCGATCCAACAAAACCCTGCCCCTAGCCTTCAGGGTAGTGGCACTTGGGGATATTAAGGATGGGACCAAAGTTCAAGTCACGGCGGGGAACGATGAGAATTTCTGTTCTGAATTAAGGAATTGTACAGCTTATATGAAGAATCAAGTGGCGAAGTTTAATGACTTGCGTTTTGTTGGACGTAGCGGCCGTGGTAAGTGTTTATCTATCTATATCTACAATATGTACATGTTGTGCATGTGGTTGTAAATAACACGACCTGTATATATACACAGTGTGACAGCTGATCGAGTGAAATGGACATGCTCTCGTGATCTGGTCACTTCGCGCTGGTTGAGTTACACGATGGTGTTTAATGCGGTACACCGATTGAACCACTTCTTGGTTTTACACACTGCTTAAGAAAATCGGAAATACCGTACTTCCTTGCTCTTTGAGAAAAATAACTTTCTCAGGTTTCATTCTGGTCTTGTGAAAAATTTGGCGACTCACCAGCTTATCGGAAGTATCTTTCAATCTATTACTCTTGATTTCAAGATCTTTGAACTGGTGGCTCTCTTAAACTTCTGTCATGAAAGTTCAAAGTATCGCTCTGACACTCAGAAGTAGACATTCAGTGTACTTAACTTGAGTTTTAGATCGTTGGGGGACCACAGTTGTTATTTCTAATTTGTTTCTAAATTTCACCGCTTACCTGAGGTTGGCTCGAGTTGATTAATTACAGTCTCATCTACGAGACGTAGTTTAATTACACTAACGATATTTTTTATGATTATCATGTACGAGAACTGACGTTAATGTAAGACTGAAAAACAAATATTTTTTTTCTTTTTGTTTTCTCTCTACGGTCCTTCTATTGTTCAGAATTGGGTCCACTATGAAGTCAGCGCCGCGAATATCTTTAAGTTCGAAGTTGATTCATAGTTTTGTTTACATACCTTTAAAATTTTCATTCATAAAATGCTCAGGTATCCGTGACGAGGATTACAGGTAGTGGGAAAATTTACCTTGGTGGGCGTTTATTTTTCGACCACGTAAGTAGGTCATAGTAAACAATGACCATATTTGGACGAAACGTAGTAAAGTTTCGCAGGGTATTTTACCAATGTTACTATCAAGTTGAAATGTCTCCTTTCAAAATTGTTGCGTTTTATTATGAATTCGTGGAATAAAAAACACTAAAATCATAAATGTACCACGCAGTATCATTTGTCCAGTGCACCCTTTTACCTATATGATTGTGATGTTGACCTAGAAGAGGTATATAGTTCGATGTGTGTCGCTGCTATCACGTTGCCTCTCCGAACGATCAATACTAAAAGAGTGAATTAAGTTTCAAGCTCCTAGAACCAGCGCAATAAATGATGGAGAGAAAAAAATATACATGTAGGTACAAAGAAAATTATCAGGGGTGGGGGCGGTGCGTGGGAGATGGAACCAGAGGGTATCCAAAATTGAATTATCATTCGAAAACAAAGACATGATAGACTCTATATATATAGAAGTTTACAAAATATCTTAATGAATGCATCACGAATTATATCTTTGTTTTGACATGTGAAAAGAATCCCCTCTCAGTTTTACTTTTGTTTGCACGTAAGTTGAGACAACATTTTTCTTTGGAAATTCATTTCATTTCTGAATTTTGAGTTGACTGTTAAAGACCATTGTGCCAAAGCCTTGAAAGTAGCTGAAAGAAATCAAGAGGGGACTAACAAATAACAAAGTAAACATTTCCTGGAAAGACCAATTGTTTTTTTTTTTCTTTTAGTTTTCTTCTCTCCAAGAGGCAGCCCTCATGCTATCTAGGTTTTAAGAAATTAGCATTTTGAATAAAAAATGTGCTTTGGAGTGCAAATGAGAAAGACCCACTAACCCTCGACTAATAAATCAACGTTAATTACTGACCAAAACGCTTTTCGGCCCCTTGCCTTGTCGATACTTTACAACAGTGGAAAAATTAAGTGAGGGGCAGTTCATAAAACGTCAGTTCTCTAACGGATCATTCATCAAGTCAGCTGTCACGGGAAAATGATTTTAACAAAGGACTCGACTTTGTCATTAAGTTTTCAATAAACCTTTTGTTATTTATTATTCTTTCGTCTTATTTCATTAATATGAATTTTTGACGTTAATTTTCACGAACGAAACTGCTTACAAATAAATGAATTAAAAGTATCTTGATTGTCATGCTAATATTTGTCAAAATGAAATGTTTCATTGTTTCAGTAAACAAAATTTCAAAATGTTTTGATTAATTTACTTCATCTTTTATTTAAAACCAATTCACATGAATAAATCAGAGCTAGTACAATATTCATAAAAATTCGACATTTTTTTTTTTTTTTAGGAAAGAGTTTTTCTTTGACGATCACAGTATGGACGCACCCTCCACAGATTACCCTCTATCAAAAAGCCATCAAAGTCACCGTGGACGGACCACGAGATCCGCGCAGCAAAATCAGTAAGTATGGATCCTAAATCTAGAGTGACCTCCCTTCTTTTCTGATTCTTGATAAAAGGGGGGAGGGGGTGAACGATGTTGACTAAACATTATACTAGATTGTTTTCCCCTAAACCAAGGAAGGTTAACGAATTCAAAAATAAGATTTAACCATCTAATGGGGTTTCCAATCGAAAAATATCCATGAAATTTTAAACATCAAACGGACCCATGAATTTGTAATTAATAAAATTAAAGCTGTCTGACAAAAACCGCGGGTTTAACATGGCGCATATCTCCTCCATCACACGCCGAGTTTTTGCCCTCTTTGGGGACACCGTGTTCTTAGTGACAGTTGTTTCAGCAGAAATGTGGTCTAACTTTATGCAATTATACCTCGAACCCGATCTTTAGATTTACATTACAAAGGACACTTGGTATGAATTGCCTGTTAGGTTACGTAATACGCATTGGGTTCTTCATCGAATGTTATATCAACTTCATGCCATCTGCGTCTTTAATGATGAAAAAATAAATCCTTTTAAAGAACTTAAATTTCTCATTAAGTTTTGAAAAAAAGAGACGCTGTTTTATAATCATCAGAGTCAAAAAAGAGAAAGGTCTTCGATGTATACACTGACTATAAACCAACTAAAGGGGGGCTTAGTGATATAGTCTCTCACAAAAGTTTGACCCTGATGAAAATTCGTGCGCACCATATGGTGATCTTTCGTAACACATGCACTAATGTGAGAATTATTTTTCTATAGAGTGTTAGCTCGCAATGCAAACGATACCAAGTATAAAATTCAGAAGAAAAAAATTTGGAGAGAGAGAGAGAGAGAGAGAGAGAGAGAGAGAGAGAGAGAGAGAGAGAGAGAGAGAGAGAGAGAGAGAGAGAGAGAGAGAGAGAGAGAGAGAGAGAGAGAGAATTGTAATTTCTGTAAACTGAGTTTTAAAAAAAAGACCGAAAATTAATGGTACGTGGTGTAAAATTGAAATAACGCCAAGGGATGCCCTATAATCATGGAAATTAGCATACGGTCTTGTTTGGGGTGTCTTGCTGCTGATTATAGCAATGAGAGATGGTCTCCTTCCTCCTCGCTCTACAATTTTTGCAAGATTTATCTTTTAGGGTAGACGTAATCAAATCCCCTTCATTGATTAAGGGACCGCTACCGCTACCATGGAGAGGCATGAATGTTCGGTCCCTCCATCTCCTCTCGGGGACATATGCCGAACAATAAGGCTGCACGTGCCGAAAACGGGGGGTTCACACTCGCGTATGCAAGGAATAGAATTGAAATGACTAAGGAAATAAAGGATACGAAGATGATTATGCTAGAACAAACCATCAAACGCAACAATATTTATAATCAAAACGGACAAACTAGATAGATTTGTAGTGATTCCAATAAGCGTCTAGGGTTGACTGTTCAGTATTCATTATCGGAGTGTATAAACTAGATATATTTAATGTGAATCATCCGTCTTTTTTTTTTATGGCTAAATGAATAAACAAAATATCACAGGCATCAAATTGTAGAATAAAATATTCTAATAAAATGTCGGAATTGACAATGACAGATTTGCTGTAGATTTCTCAATTTTTGCTTCCATCTAAAGAAAAATCCCTGGCTTATAAAATGAAATAAAGTCGGTTCCCCAAATTTGTATTCGCACGCCAGTGGTTAAAGCTTTGGTGAACCGCAAACCGGGCTTCCGGTTTAGACCTTCTATGGCAGTCTTAGACCATACATATTAAACGGATTACTTCCGAAACAATAAGAATTGGATGAAAACTCTAAAGAAATGGAACCATAGAAATCGATTTTTTTGATAACGATAGGTAGTAAAAAAAAAAAAAAAAGAAAGAAAATCCCTTTGTGTACTTTTTTCCCTCCTTTTTTTTTTTACAGTATGATCTCGTTCTGTCAGACTGTAACGTAACTTGAGAACTCCGTAAGGAATTGAGGAAAGAAATGATTAATTATTAATTTCAAACCTTCAGACAAAAGCGATCAGTAAATGCCTTAGTTCTGTTGTGATACACGAAGAAAAAGAATGCCAATTTTTTTTCGGGAGTTCCCGATGCTCCTGTTGGTCATACGATAGCAATGTCGTTGTATGCATGGTTGCTTTCGGGAAGTGAAACTTATACACTGCACGTGATATAGGCCATCTACAAATCTTATGCCTTGTTTACGAGTAAATAACAACATGGTGTGACACGAGGGAGCTATTGGGTTTAATGGCTCACCGCGTTAGATGCAGAGGTCTACGGGCTACCACACATACCACAGAATAAAACAGACATTTATGCATAATAAATTGATTATATGTCGATCATGAATACTAATGAATGTCCCGGCCCTGTGCAGCAATACTATAGGGCCTGGAAATCAAAAAGAAGTTTGTACCAAGGTCCCGACTTACACCAAGGAACAAATAAAGACTTTGTTCACCCAATCGCCGAAATACAATCAGTCTAATTGTCAAGCTCGCTGTCGTCTCTCTCAATATCTCTTATATTGTATACTTGTGTAATTTGACGTCTTGGCACATCTGAATGAGGAGTGGCTTTATTTCCTCTTTCTTATGATATATGACAATCATATTTGATACAGTAATCTTCTCTCTATCCTGCAATTTTATCGAACAAAAAGTGACAATTTCAGAAATGTGTGAGATAGTAAATCTGCATCACCAAGAAATTATCTAATATCATGAATTTTCTTCTCCAAGTGTTTAATGCTTATTTTTTTTTATAATTGTAAAAATACTAAATGTGTACTTTTTGCTTCCTTCTAGAATTGCGAACGGATGACCGACGGGTTCGATGCCCTCTTGACATGCCTTCGGACAGAAATCCATTCCCAAATCCTTTGGAGTCAACTCGATTTACACCACACATGTCGGACTGGGGTCCTGTGCGGAGACCTACGTCACATCCGGGAGATTCCGTCAGAAGATTGCAGTCCTCGGATTCCAATGGATTTCATCACAATGGTAGATACAAATTTTTAATTCAAATTCAACCATCATTAAAATACCACGAGCAAATGACGTGCTTTATTTCATAAGTTTGTAATTGTGTTTTAAGAAAAAACCTAATTAATCAATATTTCCCAAATGCAAATCCTGTTCCGTATTAAGAACGTTTATCGCTAGACAACGAACAATTTTAGGTGTGTCAATTGCAATGATTTATATTCATGTACAAAAAGCAGGGTGATTGAGAAAAAAATGAAAATAGATTACAAAAGCATGCATAATGTATGCATGAAAATACGAAAGATAATTTTAGATCATTGTGCATTTCATGACAGTATAGTAAATTGAAGATGCCCAACCTATTTCGTTTTTAATTCAATGGAGAATTGAAAAATGAAAGACAGACCGCGGCAATGTGTCGGGGGAAATCTTGAAATGTCATAGGTCATGGTGCCAGGACTGAAAGTCATAAAAGCAGAATTTGGTCGATCCAAAAAAGGAATGGTCTCCAAAGAGATTTTCAGTCATTATAAAGAAATTGCACGCGCCATTTGTGTAAAAATAATGAGACTGGTCCTCGTGCACAAAAGTCGCCAACTTTTGGTAACCAGGCGCTCTTTGGTACCACGACCTACAAAAGCAGCATTCCCGACACGACATAATCCAAATTCTGTCTGATATATGGAAATATATTCAATCAAATAACCATAGATTTAATTCGTTGACAGGTTGACCTACATTTATACTTTTTTCTTGTTTTACAGATCCCATCGGAAAGAGAAATCATTGGGGATTCGACCCTTCACCCTACCCCTCTATCACTACCCACGCGTCAGTCCCACCCTACACCCAGTCTCAAACTCTATCTGTCACAGGTAAATTTTCCAGAAGTGAGTAGTTTTGCGATTTAAGAGCTTTTGATCTACACAGCCAAGTTATAAGCTAACAAGTACATGAAATCAACTGGCAAGATGGCAAAATGCATTTTTTTTTTATTTGTTTAAGTACAAATTAATGTATGAATTCTCTTCGACATACTCATTTGTGATAGAATATTAAGTTGTACTTGGTTGTGTAAATTAGAAGCATTGGCGAGGGGCAGTGTCCTAAAGGGCGGACACAGTGTTACGCAAGACATCAACTTATTCCAGACAACGGTTACTAGTAGTGGTCCCAGTATTATGCATTCTTGGGCTCATATATTATTTAATTGAATAGTTAATGTCGTTTGCATATGAATTTTATGGCAGATATAAAATTAATGAGCCATCGAAACATTAAAGTCAAGAATAGCTTCACTGCATATATCTCACTGTATTCTAGGCTTCATTTGACTAATTTCTGTGTAAATGAAATCATGAGCTATATATCTGTGTTAGTAAGTAAGCTGCCTTCAGAGACATGACGCTAGAAGTAAGGAAACAAATCTGTTTCCGTGTCTTGTAACATAGATTAGTCACACCGCTGAGGAAGAGTTTAATGGTGTTTTTTTCTTTCGTTATAGGACATCAAATAACCCCCGCGACTCCCATTACTCAACCAATGGATCAAGTACTTCAAGACAACAGAATTCCGATCATGTCCAAGGACAACACCCAATTAGACATTTTACCCCCAAATCAGGATAGATCCATGCCCGTTATTATTCCGGATCCACAGCGAGCAGACGGTACATCTCTAGAACAAAGATCATCATCACTTGATCAACAACTCTCGTTGTTTCCGAGATTTTCCGATCACAGAATGCCCGAGTCTCGGTTTCAAGATTCCAGACACCTGTTTGGGTCGTCAAGTTTACCGCCATATCCATCTACAAATTCAAATCTCGCTATTCTACGTGAAAGTGCTATTTTAAGAGCGTCAGAAAATATATCGAGAGAAATAAATAGAGAAATATCATTACCCATTCCTGGGTCCCATAACACTTACCCAATGATGACCACAAACGAAATTTTAGATCGAATTAATCCTCCAACGACCATGACGTCATCTTATTTGAGCACGTCACCAACACTACCAACGAGTCTGTTTTATCCACACATTTATTCAAATCCGCCGCCAATGCAATCCAGTCTATATTTACCAGAAGAGAGAACATACGCAATACTAGGTCAAAGGTCACAGGAGATCAATACTGTGAGAGCAGATCGCCCTCTGTCTGGTACTCCTCCGCGCTTACCGATTGATGGACCAAATAGACAAATGATTCGAGACGACAGCGACGAAAGATCAAGATTAGAAGCTGTTCGCGCCAATATCATGCAGCCAATGGAAACTCACGTTACAGATGCGAACAATTCTCCAGTTCGTCACGGCACTGTTGCTGACGTTTCGTCAGTATGGCGACCATATTAAAGACAATCATGTGTATAGATATTTACTGCAACGTCCCATGTTGCTTTTGTTATTTTGGCGATCTTGTCGAATCCGGCGAAGTCTTTTCCATGCGCCAAATTCCCAGATTTTGACATTCATTTTGAAAATCGTCGAAAGGGAAGAAGAAGCGTATATACGTGTGAGCTCAAGGGAACTGACGTCACACAGATGGTGTGAACAGTTTGTTGCACATAGCATTGGAGACGAAAAGCTGATGCCAATTTAATGGTGCTTGGAAGATTGTGCATTTAGAGGACGCCATTGTCCTGTTTAGTTTGGGGATTCTGTGATCTCAGACGGCGTTGACTTACGTTTGTAAAGTGCAACGTGTTATTTTTTTTCTCGAATGTTGTGTAAAAAGTCCAATGTTTGATCTCAATAATATTATAATACGTAAAAGTCTTCTCTGTATCTATAACCTGTCAACAATGGATATTTGCGTATAATATATCGTGTAAATTACAAGTTACTTGAGGCTACCATTTTGTAACAGGATCTCTCCTGAACTGCGCAAAATTCAGATTTTAACTGCACTAAATGTCCTTTTCATATCTTAATTTGTAAACTGATACATTACAATCAACCTTGCCAAAGAAATCCTGTCAGATGAGAAAAACGTAACGAAATGAATCAAGACAAGCGAATTGTTTACGATGAAAGAACGAAAGTATTGGATAAAAAAAGTATGGTTTTTACATCCTCGTCATGTATTTATCCAACATCCTCTTCTTTTCATTCCACTTTTCACATGTGCTGTTTTACGTGATGTGATTTTTTTTCCATATTTTCATTGTTATGACAAAATTCCCTACTTGAGACCACTCTTTTTTTTCTCTTGTGTCTAATTTGTTGTCTTATTCACAGTGCGATATTGTTGACCATTGTCAGAAATTTGTTTACGTCGTTTACATTTTTTTAAAAAACTGTTAAAAATTTGATTGTTTGCCTTAAATGGTTTTTTCTCAAAACTAGCCTTTGTGGTGTTCACGGAAAAGTGTATTTTTGAATAAAGAGACTAGTTGAAATTTGAAAAGTTCTGTGAACGTCAAATAATTAATTTGGGTTTGAAATGTAAAGGATTTCTAGTTACACTATTTGGATATTTTTTCCCGATGATAGTGTTGTATTTTAGAAGATTTACGGATTGGTACAGTCTCTGCTATTGTTTTGATACTGTTTTTGTATTTCCCGCTTTAGTGCTCTGTGTCTCTGTGTATGTTCCACACTTTTGTGTGGTTAAGCATTCATTAAAATGTTGATATCTATATATACAAATGTTTGGTTATTCTTAAGTTTGGGAAGTTTATCCGGAAGAGACCTTTTGGGAATTACTTCACAAAAAGGACTTAGAGCAAAAGCTGAAACCCATTTATCCTTTATTACATGTATTTCAAAGATGAAAATTGTCTTTAGCTCACTGTATAAAAATATCACTATATACCTCTCTCTCTCTCTCTCTCTCTCTCTCTCTCTCTCTCTCTCCTGTTGATCAATAGAGATTCAACCTTGTAATAATTCATCTTGAAAGTTCATCTTGAAAGTCCAATGAAAAAAACATACTGATTTATGATTTGGAAGGAACTGATATGCTGCAACGTCCTTTAATTGAAAAAGAAAGCTAGGTTAACGCCCGCAGATTTGTGAAAGTCTTCTAATTTGCTAATAAAAAAGACTCATTTCCTGTACCAAGGTGTAGGCGGCAGAGAGGATCCAAGATTTCAGAAGTTGTGGGTGTTCAACATTGCAGCCCGACAAATTACAACGAATCTTGTCTAATTAAATACAATTATAATGTTCATCTTGCTTCTTGATTGAAACTTGCGAGAGAGAGAAAACAAAACGCTACGTATTATACGTATACTTACAGTGTACTAGATTGCGAATCTATAATTTGTGTAAATTATTACGCGTTAGCGAACGGGATTTAGGGATTTGTTCCTTTTTTTTTTTTTTTTTTTTTTTTAGCATGAAATATGGTGATACGAGCACTGTTCAATAAACCAAGCTGTAGGATGCGAAACAATGTACAGTATATACATGTCGTGTGCTATATGATTTTCAAGAGGAGTCTTATCACGTAATGTACTAGTAGATATAAGTACTACTTTTTACGTACATAAAAGTACTAGTCGTCAAATCTACGTCAGGGCAGGAATGTATAAAACGGTGAACAGTGAAGAATTGAACATGGTTGTTTTTGTTTTAATTATTATCATTTACTCCCTCTACGTGATAAAAACAACCACATACATGTATTATTAATTTCGTACACAAGAATGAACAAATAAAAAACATGATCTTGCCTAAACTTTATTCGCGGGTTTATTTTTGTAAGAGAAAAAAGTGTTATGTACAATGTGTAGCGTATTCATTTCCGTTTTTATGCTCTGGTTAGATGTTCTAATTAATACTCCAATGGAATGAAATGTTTACAGTATTCGATTACGTTGATTCAGAAGATAATGAACAATGACCAATCATTATCTCAAATACAAGACTGAGGCCCCTGAAAGTACCAAAGCTGGGTTCGGGTGCGGAAGAGGAGCAACTTAGCATCCTCTGTTGACCAATCGCAACCGCCGCGAGCTCTACAAACATTTATTTTTTCAAAAAGCAGTAAATTTTGGGGAAAGTCCCTATCATATAGGTGGTATGTATAGAAGCGATTGTTTCTTATATAAGGCAATAAAACCTTATGAACATGCTCACTGTCTCACAGTCCCGCTATGTACTACGCCACGAGGGGTGATGTATTAGGTCACGTGATTATCTTAATCTACTGGCGACCGGAACTGCATGGTGACAAATATTCCAAGAACGAATTAATTTCTCCTTGACATTTAATTACCTAAAAACTAGGAATATACAATGACCACCACTTCCCCGGATCACTTCTAATTGTCGAAAGAAAAAAGAAAACGGAAAGAAACAAAAGTGCAAATACGTGTATTTTGTAGGAAAACGTATAGGTAAGGATTTTCATAAACCTTGCAACGGTGTAACTTCAGTGAGACGTCGTTAGTCATTTGAGAAGGTACTAATATTGACGAAGCGGCGGTTCTTGACGACAATTCGTGCATCAGTTGTTTTTAATTCCTTAATGAAGACGAGAGCATTCACCTTCCATGATACACTCCTAGTGCATTTCTCATAAAAATTGAATTTAAAAAATCGTATTCCAATAAATTATTTAATATAGCCCATCAATGATATGATTGTATAAGTAATCTATTAATCATGTGTGAAAATACCGCATGAATATGGTTTACGACAATCAAGTGTTTTATTTCACTGGGTGCGTACAGATTAATAAAAAGGATGCATGCCGTTATTGATTTTTTTTTTTAATCTTTTGTTTTAACACCGATCATTGAATAATGGACACCTGAATATCACCCAACGTTCTCCCAAATCTTATAAAGCTAAACTGAATGAAGGACGAAAATAATGATTAACATGGAAGAGTACATATGAACGCTCAACATATATTTCCTTTCGGGAGAAGACTTATTGTAGAAACATATATTTCAAATTGGTGACATTCAAGCCCTACGGGAAATTAAGGGGGAAAATTCAGATCAAAATTTTCATTATTTCTACATTACGCGAGTATCGTGACACGCACAATCCCTCAACCTTTATAGTGTTTCTCTGTAGGGAAGATATTGGCCTTAAAAAGTCGTATTTTTATAATCATAGAATGTCCAAATTAACCTTGGATCAAGATAGTTTTATTTACACACCCGGAGGTCATCAATGAGAATTTTGAGTCTTAAAAGTATATCTACATTTTACAGTACACATATACTAAAATGTTCTTGGAATACGGAGTTATGCTATACTAGTCGATTTCAAGGCAAAAAGCTCTTAGGTTTTATCATATGATTGAATAATTCAGAGCATTTTTAAATCAGCTAATTATAAGATTCAGCAATCTTGAAAAATTAGAATGTTATGACTACCAACACATGCATTCGAGGTGAATATAAGATTTGATTTTTCCAACATCGAACCAAAATTAATTTGCTACATTACCAAACTGATACAATAGATTGAGCACTACGTTTTGGTTGTTTAATGAGCTTCCGCGTCTCTACACTCTCTTTACTTGGTTTTGCGCTGTAATTCTACATGGAACGATTACTTCTATCACTGGAGTTTTATTTGCTGAATAATCATCACACCAGGTGATCGATTATGTATTGTTTGGTAGGATCCAGTTTCCGTGTTTGGTGTTTAGAATTATCGAGTCATAATGATATGATAAACAAAAAAAAAATAACATATCTAATCATTTCCGACTAGGTCTAGCACTGAATCTGTGTACAAAAATGGCCGCCACCAAGTATCGTTTTGTTGGCTTTGGTGGCAAGAACGACTGACAATTCTGGGGTCAATAATATATCAATGATTGTATAACAATTACAAGAAATAGCGTCCCAAGGAAGGTGACTTCTTTTATTTTGAAAAAAAACCCTGACGACTCTCGAGTTATCAATGTTGTTAGCCCATAGAAAAATATACATCTTGATTTAATACTTTTACAACATAAAAATATTTATGGAAAAAGAGGACGTTCCAATGCCAAATCTCATTAAAGTTTGTTGAAGTAATTATGGAGTGAAACCAATTTATTGATCAATATGAGAGAGAGAGAGAGAGAGAGAGAGAGAGAGAGAGAGAGAGAGAGAGAGAGAGAGAGAGAGAGAGAGAGAGATCTTAAGCCTCGATCGTAATTTTTTTTAAACCTACCATCTTCTTCAAGATCATCATTTGTATATCTAATTTTACAACAAAAAGTGGTTTATTCGAAATGTTTTCCGACCCTTGTAAATCATTTGATTATAAAGTAATTTGCAATAATGTAAAGGCAAAGATAACGAACAGTGATCAATCTCGTAAGTCCTAAATAGAATACAAAAACAAGAGTTGGGCAATTACGGACCCCTGGACACACCAGAGGTGGGATCAGGTGCCTAGGAGGAGTAAGCATCCCCTGTTGACCGGTCACACCCGCCGTGAGCCCATAGTCTTGATCAGGTAAACGGAACAGTCCGTAGTCAAATCAGTGTGTGAAAAACGGCTTAACAATGGCAATATATCTATGAATTTCAAAAGTAACTTGATATATTCAATTCCACACGATATGAAACTTTTCCTGATAGTTTTTGGTCTGTCCGTTTCTCCGTTTGTCTGTTTGTCTGCAAAAACTTTAACATTGGCCATAACTTTTGAAGAGCATACGTCAATCATCAATATTTATTACAAACATATTACAAAACACTCTCCCCTTTAGTAAAATGAGAATGTCAAGAAAATGAGAGAAACAAATCTCCAAAATTCAAGACCTGAATGTCCCGTTTACGTACATCATTCCAACAGTCTTTTGGAATTCCTATGGTCACCCATCGCGATCCTTTGCTTAGCTGACCTGTTTCATATTCTTACGAGGCGGAATTTGTCAAAAACTATCCATTTGTGGGGCATTCAGATATACGTTTCATCTTGTAATGATAATCACTTTCATTATTATCTCGATTCGATATATCCTAGTGAACTTGTAATAAAAACACCAGATCGTCTCTCACGTCTGCATCGTTCTTGGATATTTTATTTAACATAGATACTAACAACTCAACTTAATGACAAACGGGGTGATTTCAGCTTCTCTATCGTCAAGTTCCCAATTTTATGCAGCAACATTTCATCATCGCCTGCACAAAGTGTTTATTCGATACGCAATAGCTTGTTCTGCGTATGATCAGTTTTAGAATTGATGCAGACTACTGAAAAACAAGCTGATGTTGCAGGGGTTTCAACTATCACGTTTAAGGTCAGCATTTTGCAAATTCGATAGTCTTATAAAACGATCTAGTTTGCGAATACCACCCGCCATTTGGTTCCAATACTGTCTGACATGTTTCATACCAATTGTTGGGCCATTTATGCAATGGTGAAGATAACAAACAGTGATAAATCACTGATTCTGACTACGAATTACTGTTCAAGACGATGGGCTCACGGCAGATGTGACCGGTCGACATGGGATGCTTACTCCTCCTAGACACTTGATCTCACCTCTGGTATATCCAAGGGTGTATGTTGATCCAGCTCTTAATTTGTATTCCGTTTAGGACTCATGAGATTGGTTACTTTTTGTTTTACATTGCTGGATATAGTAAATGCCCTTGTCTTTACTCCTCACAAAAATATTGACAGCTGTGAAGGAGCACCTTCAAACGTATTGTGCAACAGCATATGCCAGAAGTGGTGAAAATCAAATTTGGGTTCTAGAAAAACTCTAAAGGACTTCTAGTAATTTGAAATCCCAGAATTTTTCTCAATTCAACAACATCAAAACAATTGACTTCTCAACACTATACACAACCGTTTACCACGATGAATTGAAGATTCGACTTTTTAACATCATAAATAGGAGATTCTTCAACAAAAATGGAAAAAAAGGAATTATTTATATTTAGTATCAGTCACTCTGAAAATACTTTGTTAAAGTCCACTCTGATGCTACGACAAGTACTTTGAAGTTGATATCAAAGCAATGATGGATTTCCTCAATGATAATATCCTTGTAGTTTTTGGTGATCAGGTCTCCCGACAAACTGTTGGAATTCCCATGGGCACGAATTATGCTCCTTTATTAGCTAACCTGTTTTTACATTCTTACGAGGCATAATTTTGTTCCAAAGTTTCTACAAGAGAGGGAAAAAAATCTCTAGCAGTGGCCTTTAATTTGGTATCGACGACGTTATCTGTTGACAATGATCTTTTTCATTCATATATCAACTCGTTACATGTATATCCCAGTGAAAGAGGAATAAAAGACACTACAGAGTCATCCATATACGATTCGTTCTTGGATATTTTTATTGAACATTGACATTAACGACAAACTAACAACTCAACTTTATGACAAACAGGGTGATTTCAGTTTCTCTATCGTCAACTGCCAATATTCCCAAGTTGATGTTGCAGGGGTTTCAACTGTCACGCCAGATTTCGCAAATTCTATGGAGGTTATAACAGTCTAGTTTGCCACACTAACCTGCCATTGAGTAAAATGCTGTCTGATGTGTTTCATAGCGATTGTTAAGCCATTGTTTACGCACTGATTTTGACCGTGGATTGCTCCGTTTACCTAATCATGACAATGAACTCACGGCGGGTGTGGCCGGTCGACAAGGCATGCTTACTCTTCCCTTAGACACCTGCTCCCACCTTCGATGTACCCAGGGGTTCATGTTCGCTCAACTCTTGTTTTGTATTCTGTTTGAGATTTACGAGATTGATTATTGTTCGTTATCTTTGCCTTTCCATTTCACCTTTTCACTAAAGCATTACATAACTCTTGAAAAGGCATGTTTATAATGATATGGCCATCGCATTTGATATGCTTTGATATCAGCATCATACGTTTGTAACAATAAACTTTGTCTTGTTAGTCTAATCTTACTGATATTTTATGGAAAACATGAGGGGATTTTGATCAGCAAAAGCAAGGACTGGATGCACAGTGACACTCAACCAAACAACAAATTGTTATAAATCCAACAACGAAGTGCTCAAGACCCTCTTTCTCTATGGTAAATTATTTTATTGATACTTTGTAAGTTTCTTTGAACAAAAAGGAAATACGTCTGTTGCCACGATGTTGTTAAAAGAAAGCAGCCTCGATTCCTACATCATTAACATCATCAGTAAGCTTGAATTGCTAAGAAAAATCTGGAACTAAAACTACTGCTACTCATCAGGACGGATTTTATTTCACAAAATGATTCCGTGCAATCCTTTGTTCTTTCAAAATTAATTCTCTATTGCAAAGGTAAATCAATGGACCAACCATTGATGGATTTTTCTATTAGAATCAGTCATGTCCAAAACTTTCATTCACTCTTTCTTGTTTGTAGAAATTGGGAACTTTGTAAACGCTTCCACTATATCAATATCAATAACAGATGTAACGTAACCTTGATCTACTTTATGACAAACATTTTACAGTAACATAACAGAAGCCACTCTTTCTAAGGTCACTTTGGTCAGAAATTATTCTGTAAACCCAAGACCAGCGGAAAGAGATAATATCTAACGCAAAATATAAAAAATGAATAAATGCCAAACTACAAAATTTCACAAAACAGTTTCCATTGATTGAGTACCGCCGATCTGAATTCACTCGATATTATATCAAAACAAGTCGAACCCCTTGTCTAGTGATGCATTGTAATTCTGAAGAATGTTTTGCCACAACAGTCTATTTATACTAAACAAAATTCTATTTCTAGAAAGACAGGTATAATACCAACTAACTCTTGAACACTCCCAACATACCTTCAACAATAGGATGTCTTTTTCAAGATTCTTAGAAAGAGTATACTTGCTGCAAGAGTGAATTGCATGATAATGAGAGAAGACATATTGCAGTCAATATCTACCATTTCATGGATATTCATACACACGTTTGATGGAAGTCCTTTCCATTCATTTAGTGTGTGAACATCATTTTAAGTAAAGTAATTGTGACCGGTCGACAGGGGATGCTTACTCCTCCTAGGCACATGATCCCATCTCTGGTGTGTCCAGGGGTCCGTGTTAGCCCAATTTTTGTTGTATATTCTATTTGTGAGATTGATCAATGGTCGTTATCTTTGCTTTTTCACTTATATGTGGTTCTAAAGCCAATTGTATACTTCCTGTCCATCATGCTTGTAAACCAATTAACATGTTGAACACTGGCGAAGTTTTGGTTCATTTTTCAACATTTTAGAACCACAGTTCGTGTCTATTTGTGTGAGATGTAAGTTTTAGTTTCTGTGTGATGTGTGAAGTGTGAAGTGATGAACTTTAAATAGATTAAATTGATACTCTTCAATTAAAGATTCCCATGGGGATCCAGAATTGAAGAGATCCTTGTTTGCCGTAAGAGGCAACTAAATAGGGCGACCCTTAGGATGAGACCATAAAAACCAAGAACCCCTGTCACAACACATGTAACACAAAAATACCCCTTCCTACTCTAAGGTCTTCAGCGCCGAACATAACCCTAAATTTTGCAACCCTTCCCCAGCAATTCGTTAACGTCTCCATATGAGTGAAAAATTCCCAAGCAAGACGCAAAACAATATACAATCATCCTTAACAAGGGAATTAATTTCATTTGGAGAGAAGAGAAAATGCTATTTTACAATAAATGTGAAAAGACACACAGTGGTGTATATTTCAGAGAAAACATTTACTTGAAATGATGTAAAGCACTTGTAGGGTATTTCTGTTTTCTTTGTTTGAAGTATATATGAGAAGTTTCCCCTTGTATTGATACATCAACAAATGTAATAGACGCATCAGAATTTTAGACCTATGCTTGGCGCCCAAGGTCGTAGCAGTGAGGCTCGCGACAAGGGACCTCTATCTTTCAGGGTAATATCCGAAAGACCCATGATTCTCACCATGAAACGAATAGCATTTGGCAATTGAAGAACCTTCACCTATGGTTACGTCTTAGGCTCGACTCAGTCATGACACGGACGGAATTTGAACTCACCATCTAACGATTACAAAGCGAATGATCTACCACTTCGTGACCAGTCTCTCTTAAAGTAAAATATTACGTGAAATGAAGTGAATCGATGGAAGAGGGAGGTATTGGTTGAGGTGAAATAATTTGTTGTTGAGAGAAATGTTACATGTACGTAAAGTGAAGTAAATCGCCTTTTAAAGATTGTTTTTCAAAAATGCACTAAATATTTTGTAGATGGAATTATTACAAGTACAAAGCATACAATCAATCGGTTCGATCTTTGCATAGAGTTTCACTTCAAAAAATACTTTAAAAATTCATACTGCGCTCATTTTCCCCATTCAACACTGGATCGTGTTTCAAAGAATGGGATTGCTTCTACTTGGAAAATAAATCAAGTAAAGCATGAAGCAATGTGGTAATTTTCAGAATTGTCTCTTCATAGAAAGCCATACGTGATTCCTCAAATTGCAGAGTAGGTAAAACAGCCATACCTGTTTTTGTAGTCTGTATCACTCGTGTGTGAACAGGGACCAATCGATATTAACCCGTGAAATGTTCATTTTATGAAACCCAGAAATTTAAATAACAAATACTGCTTGCAATGATATCGTATTATATATATTCATACTAACTGTGTCTGGCATAAACACTACCAATGATAATATTTCAATGACATCATGATCATGTCATGTAATTTTGTAATAATTATCATCAGCAACACTGCTTAACAAATTGGAATATTTTCAAAGGAAATCTTTCAATTACATGTCTTCACTGGTGATATCGATATTGTTGAAAATGACGACATGAAGTCACTTTAAGATATCTAAAATTCAGAGAACCCTAATCCTTCAATTGGCAATAGAATTTCACCTCTATAATAAATAAATTCTGTCGGAGTTTATGCTAAATGATGGGCTACATATGAAGAAGAGGAACTTGACACTTTGTCAGAATGGATAAAAGTATGAAAGGGATATCAACATTTCGTATTAGACACACTGCAATAAAATAGTGTACCACCTATATCCGTGAACAAAAAGTGTTGATAGTATTCGATAGGATAGATGAGGGATATGCATTGCCTCTAGTTGCATGGTGCAGTAACATTGTTTTGCTTGTAAGGCTCATTAATACAGCTATATTTCAAACTAACTTGGAATTAATTCCATACTTGGTGGTCCAAATTATAATCAAAGTTCCTTTTTCAAAGATACTTCAAAATCATGTTTGATACCATAGACAATGGAATGAATAAATACGAGGACTGTATCTATACTGGACTCCAAAACTTAACGAAACCTATCACAGAGATACGTTGCTGGATCCAGTGAATGTTCAACCAAGTCTCTATCTTTACTTCTCACGAAAATATTGACTGCTGTGGAGAAACCCCAGACGTATTGTGCAACGACATAAGCCAGAAGTGGTGTAAATCAAATGTGAATCTCAAAAACTGCGGAAGATTTTGATCGTAAATTTGAAATCTCAATAGCGTCAAAACGTCCGAATTATACAACACTTTACATCATCACCCAGCACGATAAATTCAAGACCATGCTTTTGAAATTATGGACAATTTGTTTCATCCATGAAAATGGAATACAGACTGAAATTGTCATATCTTGAGCTCAGTCCTCCTAAGAATTACTTTGCTAAACACCACTCTGATTCTACGCGCAACAACTCTGAAGTTGTTATACAAAGATGCTGAACAACCTTTGCATAGTATTTAGTGATCAGGTCTTCCAATATTCTGTTGGTATTATTGGCAATGATTGTGTTTCATCATCAGCTGACCTGTTTTTGTATTCCGATGAGGTGGAACTTATTAAAAACTTCTACATGGGAAGAAGGATCACTTTCTCTGGCCTTCAACTCGACATTTTATATATCGATGCTGTTTTGTGTACATGTATTAACAATTATCACAAGATATTGAGCTCATGACAGACCATAAAAGCAAAATGCTGCCTTTAAACGTGACCGTTGAAACGCCTACAACAACAACGTATTTGTAAGTAGCCTGCTTCGATTCAAAAACTGATCACACGTAGAACAAGCTCTTGCGTATCGAATAAGTTGAGAGATACGCACATCATATGCAAGTGATGATGGGATGATGCTATATGAATATAGGAAGTTGACAATGGAGAAGCTGAAATCGGCATAATTCTTATTAAGTTGTGTTCTTAGTTTCCTGTTAATAGCTATGTTCAGTAAAATATCCAAGTACAAAGCAGACATGGAAGACTATTTGGTGTCTTATATTTCTAGTGCGCTGGGATATTATGAATGAAAATTATTTCTAATAGATAAAACGTCGTCGATGTATCAAAATGTCGAAGTAAAGGCCACCGCTAGAGATTTCTGCTTATGTAGTAGCCTTTGAATGAATTTACCTTAAAGATCAATATAAAAACAGGTCAGCTAACAAAGGAACACAATTGGTGCCCACGGAAATTCCAACAGGCTGTTGGAAGACATGATAATCAAAAACTAAAGATATTGTTAATGAGAAACTCCAGCATTACTTTAATGTCCACTTCAGAGTACTTGTACGCAGTATCAGAGTGGAGTTTAGCAAAATTATTTTTAGAATGAGTGATCACTAGATATGACTATTTCCTTTTTCTATTCTTGTTGAAGAAGCAACTGTCTATAATGTTAAAAAGTCTAGTCTTTAATTTGTCTTGATGAATGTCCGTGAAAAGTATTGAGAAGTTATACGTTTTGATGTTGTTGATATGAGATAGGTTCTGGGATTTCAAATTACTAGAATTGTAGAATCCACATTTAATTTACACCACTTCTGGCATATGATGTTGCACAATACTCTGAAGTTGCTCTTTCACAACTGTCAATATTTTCGTGAGGAATACAGAGAGGGAATTGGTGGAACATTTACTAAATCCAGCAAATGTGGAGTTGATACCAAGTTCATATAAAATGCAGTTGTAATAATGAGTCTTACAGACAAAGACAATATTGTTACACGCTTTGTCAGCTGTTCACCAAAACATATTCCTCATGTAACCTATCTAATTCTTTGATAATTTATGGTTTATGATAAACAGAAGGATAGATGGTACCTACTTTTGTTTTAATTATTCTAATACGGGATCTTAATATTCTTCTTATACTTTGTATTCATTCTGACAAGGTATTCAGTTCTTATTTTTCATATTTGGCCCATCTTCTGGCATAATCTTCCACAGAATTGATAATGGAGGGTAAGTTCTGTCGCCAATTGAATGACTGAGGTTCTCTGAATTTAGGACCTTTTAGAATAAGTGATCTTAGATCCTCATTTTCAACTACATTAACATCATCAATAATGCTATATCCAACTGGACTACAGTTGAAAGAAGACGAAGAACAAAAACATTTAGGTGGATTAAATATAACATTGTCAATATCTAGATACTGCATAGTTTTCATGCAATTAAAAAGTTTGGCTGCTGTAATGAAAGTATACTTGTATGAAATGTAGGGTGTAGACTTGATATGGAAATATGTTGGAATAAAGTCATTTCAAATTTAAATTTGTGACTACGATGCTTTAGATTACTAAATTAAGATTTCATTGGCCTGTTTGTAAACATACAAATTACTTGAATATCACAAAATTAAGGCTAAATATTGCTCTTATCTTTACATTCAGAAAGTATAAATTTTGGTTGTTAACTGAAAATGAATTATATTTTCAATCTTTAACATTAAAACAAAATGAAGGATACTTTTTTTAAATTAAAAAAAAATGAATCATTCCCTAAGGTTTGTATTCTTCACATGATCATCGGATTGATCACTGGTCATTATATTTATGAAACTACATGTATATCAAACATGCTCCTTAAACTTTATGAAAGGAAATGACCAATTGCACTGAATAAATACATTAAAAAGTTACAGAGTTAAGCCATATGGATTTGTGAGTAGCTATGGTACCACATCTGGTCCAAAACAGATTAGTAGGTAGCTAAAAACGAATCATTTACAAAATTTATAATGGAACCATCTAATTTCAATGTTCAAATACATATTGCTTTGATACACAACAATGCACAATGTAAGTCATGTATATACTTCTCTTTATTACATGAAACAAACCAAAAACCTAAACAGAACAAAACATAAATTTTCAGACTATTTTACTTATACGATAACAAAAGGTCTATGCTAATCACAAACGGAAGGTGTTTTTTTTGGGACAAGTCATGTGGATGAAAAATTTCCGGATTTCATAGGATAAGTGATTTCCTTCAAACGATTTATTACTCATCAAATATCTATATCGTTTCGCCTCGCACAATGAACAAATAGAGAAACCTCTTTCAAATCATCACCTTACCTTTTTGTCCTACACCATACTGGGTCTATTCAATTTGAATGATAAGCGCATAAATTATTTATTGTTTCGTAAATCATCTGATTTGAATAATGGCAAGTGAAGAAAATATCGAAACATTAGAATGATAACGGTATAATAGGTCTTTGGAAAGTCAGTACTCTTGATAAGTACATTGATGGCAATAAATTTCACTTAATGGATTTGATTTTCCATGATGAGACTTGCGTTTATCACTTGTGTCCAATAATTGTTTCTTTGTGTTTAAAAATGACAGCATTGAAATTTCCATTCATTGACGTAAGCAACTGTTGTGTACATTGTACATGTATATGGTAATTCAAAGTGTTCCACTTTACAACAAACATCAGATTGAAAACATCAAAGCTCCAGTCTAATGATGATATATAGTATGAAGGTACGTCGCAGAAAGGCAGTAGGGAAAACATGCAATGTGGAATGGTTATCCTTACTGAAAACATAATCCTTTGTTTCATTAGGTTTAAGATAGCTCCCATAATTCGTTCTTGAATGTCCATTTCCCGTGCGCGGTTGTATATGTAAGCATAGAGTCGGTTGGTCTCGATGAATTTATGACAATCTAAATTATATGCACACCATAGACCAAATTCAAGAGACTCAGCGTAATCGATGCGTCATTAAAAATAGGAAAGATTGTCTATAGTTCCAAGAACAATTTTAAAGAGAGACAGAACGCCATCTTTGTAATTGTTTGCATCTAGCAAAAAGGGTACTAATTTACAAATTTTCCCCACCATGAATGTGACCCTGAACTGATGAGATGACCTGAAGAAGACACCATGATTAACTTCCTGTCGACATGGATCGAAGAGATAACGGACGTCTGCGGTATCACACAGTAGTCGTTATCTGACAAATGACGTAACACACTTCACGTGTTGACGTCATTCAAGCTGACAAATTGTTTCCTCTCTGTTCGTATTTTTTGTTTACCACAGATTTTGATTTTAGTTGAATTTTAACTGGTCGATTTTTAAATTTGTAGTGATTTTCTTTATTAGAATAATAATGGAAGATTGATTGTTAAGATTAGGAAACTGGGTCGAGAATGATAATACATTTCAAATGATATGAGTTATATTACAAGAATAGTTCTACATTAATTTCAACAAAATCAATCAAAAATTCATCATTTTCAATAAAAGACTTACTTCATTGATCAGCACTTTATTAAGAATTCACAATAAAGAAATACATCGATCTTTAATGAAAACAAAATAATTTTTAGGCGTATTTTATTACTCATTAGGTTTGTAAGATAAAGGGCTTACAGCGGGTGTGACCGGTCGACAGGAGATACTTACTCCTCCTAGAGTCACCTAATACCACCTTTTGGTATATGCAGACCTCCGTGTTTGTCCAACTCTTAGTTTGTATTCTGTTTAGGACTTATGAGATTGATCACTGTTCGTTATCATCACCTTTTCATACATTAACGTAAATTGTCCGGAAGGGACAGACTTCTTTAAAAGTAAAACATGCGCACTGTGCCCTTTTTGTTTTTTATTAGATGAAAAGTGAGAAAATTCGAAATATTGTATATAAATCTGGTATCATGTTCTGACTTACCTTTTTATGATAATGATTAATCGTAAAACTATGTCCATGGTACAGACATTTTGTTTACTGCGTGTACCTCTTATTTCTACATCAAACTTGAATGAAATTACTCTCTCTCTCTCTCTCTCTCTCTCTCTCTCTCTCTCTCTCTCTCTCTCTCTCTCTCTCTCTCTCTCTCTCTCTCTCTCTCGTCTCTCTCTCTCTCTCTTCCTCTCTCTCTCTCTCTCTCTCTCTCTCTCTCTCTCTCTCTCTCTCGTCTCTCTCTCTTCTCTCTCTCTCTCTCTCTCTCTCTGGTTGTATACAACGCTCGTATGAATCTTGATAATTTTCTCAGATGGGCATTCCGACGGAAATGAAATTAAAATGTAGAGATTAAAAATAAATATCATTTTTGAAAATACATGAGTGCATGAACTGCAGAACGCCGGCATGGTTTTTAGCTCGACTTGAACGTCGCAATTTTTTTAAAAATGAAGTTTACTAAATAGTATTTCTTCAACGTGATAAGCATTACAATGGAAGTACTTTTCAAATCAAAGTCCGTGTTTACTTTGATTTTTTTTATTGGAAATTCTAGTGGGCATTATTATTGTTATCAGGATTTTTTTTGCAGTGATGGAGACGCAATCTTTATAGACACATTGATGGTACGAAACGAGCGCCGCAGATGATCCAGCGTGAAACACAAAAACCGTCTGAAGAGCCTCCTTAATCTGCTCTTTATAGCGCAGTCGATCAATCGTTTTATGCTCTGAAGAAACATTATTATTAATGCAAATATTCGATATCCGTTGATCTCTGTGTGGACTTGCCTTCTGCTGGGCACTCTTAGCTACTCTTGTACACGTCGTATTCGGGTTCCGTTTTGTTATTTTTTATTGTTAACCATTGTATTGTTCTCCGCCACGCATCTGTGGCTAAATCTGCTCTAACTGGTAAAAGTTTGGTTAACTTGACCAACGTCTAATTCGAGGCTTGCCAAGAAATACGCCAGCAGCCACTTTTTAAAGATTTCACAAATCTTCTTGATGGCTACAATTGAAAGAAGTGTCGTTCTTTAGCTTTCTCATGCAAATGAGATAATTAAAGATTGGACACAAATCTTTGATAATGTTACTGAGAGCAAAAGCGTCGCGTATTTGATCGCTGCAGACATTACAGACATAGGTTTGACAATTTTCTCTGTTTTCATAAACTATTAGTTAAACGCTTTCTATACACGTAGAGGGTAGTTAGATTGTATTCAAGATCATGTAGAAAATGCCTTAAGGGACCCCCTTTAGCCCCTTCCCCAACTCCCCCGGGGTGTGTCTGGGACAAACCTATCAGGAACTGGTTCTTCTGTTTTATAAGAAAATTTGCGTCGTTGGTTGCCACACACATTTGTTTAGAAATACAAAACACTTTCCAGGTAGTACTTCGATGATTTTCCTTATTGGCTGCTAGCTTCTATGGGCTTATTGGCTGCTGGTTAGTGGCTGCTAGCTTCAGCCTGGTCTTAGAGTGTCATACTTTATTTTCTACAATATATTGAAGTACATTATACAAGCTGAACAAATAATGAATGTATATCACCATAAAAACATGTTTTAAGATGCATGTACTGGTACTTGTATATCATACAAACAAACAACAAAGTCTTTTAGCTCATGAATATCCAATGCTTCAATATTCAGGGCTAGAAGGAAATCATGTCTGTGTAATCAAATTCAACGACAGAAAACTTTATAAAATAATTAATGCTACATGTAATTTTCTGTCAAATACGACACACTTTCTCACGAAACGTCCTTGGAATAAAGAGAAAAGAAATAAACATCCTGGATGCTTCTGATTAATCTAAGTTCTTGGAGGCAATATTGAAGGAAAGAAACATTTATCACAAACAATCTGAACTATTAAAAGTATGTCGCGAACCATAGGCATATTAAAAAAGACGGATACTGATGACATTAAAAATATTAATGCGCAATTAAATGTTGAAAGCTCAAGGAAAATATAATGATTGATAGTGCAAGAAATGTAACATTATACAGGTACTTTCATGTTTTATCTATTTGTCCCTATTTATACGTCTTTTTTCTTTCTTTTTTTTTAATGCAAATAATGAGCTTTTCAAACAAATCATAACATTTTAAAAGTACTTTGTACTTTGCATTATTCATGAAAAATATCCATGATTTTGAGGGGTTCAATATAAAATGTCAAAGTTTATTGCATGTATTTGTAGAGATTATTTGCTTTGGGGAAATCCAAGAAAAAGGTGTTTAATTTTAATTTTATCAGTAAAACCAATTTCAAAATCTACCGTTTCTGATTTCATTGCAAAATCACACAATAAGAGAAGAAATTGTATCAGCACATTTGTGTGAGATTTTCAACTTTTGCAGGGTTACAGTATAGTTTGAAACATTGTATATGGTTGTATACAAACCAGACAACCAAGTTATAAATATGTTTGTTAACATGTCAATTCCAATAAAACTGCACTCCTATAGTATCAGACCGTTAATTGGAACTTTGTGTGCAAAAAGGCCCACTTTCGTAGAGTCTGTAGCTCTATTTTCAGCAAGAAATTTATTGAAAACCTTAATTGATGATACAGAAAATATGTATCATCTTTTTTTTATTTTTAGCACTTTCAGAAAATAAATTATCAGGAGAACAATTACAATATTATGTACATAGTAGAGTCCTGGCCCTACAATTAATGAATTAAGAAATTCAGAAACTTTGTTTCTGTCCCATTTTTCTTCGAGAATTACGTAATAAGCCAACTGCTACCTGAACATATGACATCCTGACTATAAAACAAAATACATATAATGTTTCTATGTTAGTATACATGTAATTGTGATGACCATAACACAGATGTTTCTTTATAATAATTTGCAAGAAAAATTAATGACAATGATGAAATGGTGGAGACATCGAGCAGTAATCAATCCCACATTAATCCTATACGGAATACAAATGCAAAGGGCAAACAAAGACCGCTGGATATACCAGAGGTGGAATCTGGTGCCTAGGAGGAGTAAGCATCCCCTGTCGACCGGTCACATCCACCATGAATTCCTTATCTTGATGAGATAAACGGAATAATCCGTAGTCCAATCAATGTATAAATAACGGCTTAACAGTTGGTATAAAACACGTCAGACAGCAATTGACCCTAATGGAAGGTTGTGTTGGCAAACTAGATCGTTATAGCGACCATAGAATATGCGAAATGCTGATTTTTAAATGAGACTGTTGAAACCCCTGTAAAATCAACTTTCAGTTTGTTTTATAAGAACAAGATAAATATAAATTGTATACGGTACCAATTTTGATGCACCAGATACATTTCGACAAATTATGTCTCAGTGCAGGGATGCTCATACTGAAATGTTGGAAATCTGAAACATGTAATTAAAATATTTGAAGAGCTGAAAAATGGAGTGCCAAAGACTGGAACCAAGTACCCCGAAGGATCAGAGCTATGCCTGAGGAAGATAATCCTTAATTTTGAAAAATCATTAATAAGTTTCAAATTTTATTCACATTTCAAGAAAAATAAATGTAAAACACTCCACCATGATTGAGTTTTAGCCGATATATCCGCAAAGAAATAATCTATGACACTTCATTTGCACTTGTTCTTTTGTAAAGACAATTTTTGTATCTGCATCATCTATGTCTGAAGAGTTTGCATTGCTTTCATTAACCAGAAAATTAGTGATAAGAGGAGACAACCTTATTTTTCATTTAGACTTGTACATTCTAAGATGAATGAATTTACTGATTTAGTTCATAAAGAAAACATTTTTGAGTTGTAAACTTTGAGGATGTTAAAATTTTATATGAACTCCTTGGGCAAATTCCTTCATGGTCTTTATGATCATATTTCTTCATATATAAAACAAGTTATTCGGCTTGAAAACCAGCTTCATTTATTTAGTTAAATTATAACCATATGATATGCAATGAATTCTATCTTCTCCAGTGTAATTTAATTTGTCCCAATCTCAAGTATACATATATCTTCCTATATATGTCTCAATCTTTTGGTTTCCTGATGCTTCTTATAAATGTCCTGGTTGAGCTCTAAATCTATTCTATTCTATTGCTACAACTAACATTAAAGTAGCATAATCTGTATTTATACGAAAATTTAAATCTTTCAGGTTTTTTTCTATGTATACATCTAATAAAGTTATGCTTTCATACGTAATTACAACATTGAAAGTAAAAAGATACACAAGAACAAAACACTTGTTTCTAATTATTTATGCTATTACCAACCTATGAAAAATAACAAAGTCGCCTGGGATGTAGGCATGCGCAGTACTGTATTCATTATTTTGCGATTTATACACATGACCTTTTTCTCTTTGTTAACAATAGCATACGTATTTAATAACATGTCATAAGTATCTAATCATATATTTTGCATTTACAGTTCAGAAATACGTCGATTATAAGCTATTTACTACAAACATTTCAAGCGTGATTTTGAATTCTACTTCCATATAAGGAGATCGCGTCACTATGACGTTTTCCTTTTTCCATTTATAGAACTGCCACGTTGTAGACACGTCGTCTTTTTAGGCTTATTTCTCGCTGGTTGTTTACATTTTGACCGGGCAGATTTCGTGGTTCACATTTTTACCGTTTATATATTTGATTTCCTTAAAGAAATCACAGTGTAATAAGATTCAAAAGATACAGATTATGCTACTTAAAAAACCCATATAAATTGATAGCAAACATTTATAAAGACAGATCACTCTTAGCACAAAAACTACCAAATATTTTTTTTACAACTTTATCCTCGTCTACGAAACATCTGCGTGTTTCAGGTAGCAGGAGACAGTTCCGCACGATAGGCCCGTCAACTTTCTTTAAAAACTGGAGATATCCCATATTTGAAATGATATTACAAGTGTAAAACTGTGTAAAATAATTTTAGGATACATACCAAATGTAGCTGATTGCGTTTAGGAAAAAAAATGATATGCAATATGAAGGTGTCACTATTATTTCTAGCATATAATGGTACAAATACGAAACTATGACTCGCGCTCAGTTGCTGAAGAAATTCAAGCGAAAATATGCATGGTCCAGAAAAGAGTGAGCACCAGATAAAAGGTAGATTTTTTGAGAAAGACAGACCAAGTTTTAGATTGTGCACTGTGTCTATATTCTCTCGCATGGTACTTTGATAGAGTTTGAATGGAGCGGATTTAATCCAAATGAGAGAAAAATCAAAGCGATAATGCGTATGTACTCGGAGCATGTTTTCTGCACCAGCACCAGAATGTATGTGTTACATGTAAGGGTATTAATGTACACCAATATAAAATACAAATATTGACATAGAAGGGAAATATGTTTTCATTTAGTCTGTCATAATATTGGCTTAAAAATAGAAAATTAAGAAAAAAAAAAAAAAAAAAAAAAAAAAAAAAAAAAACACCCTGCCACCATCTTAACAATTCGTACATATTTTAGTCGTCTTGATCAGCATAAAATGAAAACCCTGTGAAGTGAAATTCACAGTATTATTGCGTGTAGATTATTTAAAAAGTTTATAATACTTGGTATGTCTAGGAGAGTCATTGTACTCATCAAGATAATATTCAAAAAATCTTATTCAACATGAATACATATTCATAATGAGTAATTTATTTGAAAAGGTGTAAATTCCACAAAGAAATGACATATTTTCTGACAGCTAGGTGCTCGGTGCTCTACCTATTGTCTTATACTTGCTGTGTTGCACTTCATCTACGTCAAACCTGAATCACTGGATATTTAGTGCTCAAAGGTTTGACGTCAGCATGGAAGTAATTGAAAAAGTTTGTCATTGTATCGTATACATGTCACAAAGTACCACGGTACAGACGGAAAGAGGTCACGTGACACTGCCCTATGCATTACCATTAGTCTAGAAACGAGACGCTACTTAATTCTGAAATCAGTTTAAAGTAATTAAAACATGTTTAAAATTGCATTTGAGGAAAACAGCTCGGAAGGAATTGGAACGAAAGCAGTTTTTGTCAACCTGGCATGATGTCATTCGGGGAACATCTCATTAGCTTTACTATAAACTTTTTTTCAAGGCCAACAAATCTGAATTGTATGGGATAAGATCAGGAGATAATTTTGATATTCATTCGCTGTATACACTGTGTAGCTCATTATAATATCCATTATGGAGATCGAATCAGCTGCAGACAGGATTATTTCCTTCAAGATTTTATAACTATTCTAATTTCTCATCATTTACAGATATTTCCTTTATCATCCATGTATCGATTCCATTGTTCAGATAGCGATAAAAATGTAACCTCTACGCTTCAGAAATTCATAATTCAAACAGATACCCATGGAAACATCTTTGGGTGAAAACATGTGGCTATGTAAATCCTCGTGTGCTTGATGGCGTTTTTTCTTTTCTTAAGCTTATTATTACGCAAATACTAACAGAGCTTTTCTTCGCATATAAATTTGCCTCATTTTCCCGGCAGGTGGAGCTTACGGGGTAATTAAACGGAAAAGGAAAAAACGCCATCTTCACCCGAATAAGGTTGACCCAAGAAATCAATCCGCTGACCTCCCATTTACAAACAGCATATGTTACAGAAGTCAATTATCGAAAGCCGTGTTAACTCTCAGAACAAAAGTCCTGTTGGCTTGACGACATGTGAATGTTCACAAGTCATTCACGGAGTTCGTTTGCAGACACTTGGAACACAAAGACGACGACGCGCATGTGTGTGAAACCCCAGGCCGTCAGCGGTCTGTACATTTCGTGACGGGAAGAAAGAAAAATGCATATGAATAGAAGAGAGAGAGAATATCGGGTGCACCATCTTTAATACTTTTTTAAATGATTGTTTGAATTTTTTTTTCAGAAATATTCTACTGAATTTTAACGATGATTTAGAAAAAGGTGAATATGATAATCAACATTATTTCAAAACGAAATTCTACATGAAAATTAAACAAAAACTAATTCCCAATTAATGAAAGAATTATTTGCAGTGTATAGGCAAGCAATATCAATACAAACACTATTAAATATAGATACATGTATAACATTATATGGTAGAAACACCCTTTCCGCATCTTAATTCTTAATCTACTAAATCAATTTAGGAATGCTACGTATATAAAAGAATGTTCCTGTCTCTAAGTGATATGTTTTAGATTTTCAGTTACAATTGAGAGTTTATCAGTAAATTCTTTCTTGTTTTCTTTTCTGGCTTAGATAAGCACCAAAGGATACATTCTTTCATATTCAATCTATGCATCATCATGCATGTCTAGAACAATTGCTTGTCATAGTTCTTGTAATTTTTGTCAAAGACAGTTCAAGGGCACAATCTTTATTCTAGGGGATATATTTAAAATGTGATAAAACAGATGAAATGATATCAGTTGTATTTATCTGTGCCTTATCACAAATACATCCATATTTGCATAAACAGTGTGAACATTTTTCTAAAGCATGAAAGAATTCAATACGAATACAGATTACGATTATAACTCTCTGATATTGTTGATATTTTGCACAAATATTTAATTTTTAGTTCCTCAATAATTAAAAAATTAAATATCTCTGACTTTTGAATAGAGAAACACGGAGGTAAATGATAACATATAATGAAGCATGGATATCGGAGTAATCGAAAAAGATTAAAAGGATTTTCTTCGGGTTTCTTTTCCAAAATTAGGGTATCTAATTTGGCTACAGATGGATAGTCAATAAGAAATTATACGTACTTTGTTTAATAAGGTAATCATTTTCAGTATCGTGTAGTGCGTTGACAGTATTTTACCAGGGATAGATGTCATTGCTTATATTTTAGTTTTGAATAGAGGGGATCAAGTATATTATGCTTATTCCACAAAATATGTAAACTAGAAAGAACCGTTAACACCATGATTCACATTGTCTAAAGCAGAGACATACTAGTATATAACAATATATGTCTCTGTCTAAAGCAAAGAAAATGAATGCGCATATGGATTCTGACATGTAGTCATACTTAGATTTGTAACACACAGTTTGGTTGGCTGAGCAAGAAACTTCATTTTTCAGTAGCTTGACTTCTTTGTTATAAAATCTTAAAACTTGTCTATCTGGAGTGTTTCATATAAATAATATACGGTACCAATTTTTATGCACCAGATGCGCATTTCGACAAATTATGTCTCTTCAGTGATGCTCAAACCGAAATGTTGGAAATCCGAAGCATGAAAGTAAAACTTTGTAAAAGTGATCAATGTACTATATCTTTGTACACTGGTTTTGACTGCAGATTTCTTCGTTTCCTGACCGAGATGCGGGGTTCACGGTGGGTGTGGCCAGTCAGCATGGTATGCTACACCTGGTCAAATCTCCGTCGTGTCCAGGGGTCCGTGTTTGATTTGTATTCTTTATAGGAATTTTGAGATTGATCACTGTTCGTTATCTTCACCTTTTCATCAAGTAATAGGTGAAATTAAGAAGAATTATCTCGACGACGTTTTGTCTATTAATAATAATAATAATAATAATTTTTATTTATATGTCGATTCGATAATCCCCAGTGAACTCGAAATAAAAGACAAAACAGAGTTTTCCACATTTGTTTCACAATTAGTTAGTTTATTGAACATAGACATTAACAACAATTTAAAAACTCAATTTCTTGGGAAACGCATGATTTCAGTTTCTCCATTGGATTTTTTTTTATTTTTAAGTAGCAACATTCCATCATCACCTCCATATGGTGTGTACATCTCAATTGATTCGATACACAAGAGCTTGTTCTGCGTATGATCAGGTTTTAAATTTAGGCGGGCTACTGACAATCAAATTGATGGTGCAGGGATTTATATTGTCACATTTGAGGTCAGGATTTTGCAATTTTCATGTTCGTTATAATGATCTTGTTTGCCAATAAAACCTGCCTTTGAATCAAATGCCGTCTGACGTGTTTCATAGCCACTGTTAAGCCGTTCTCAATACACAGATTTTGACTACCACGTTTACCCAATCAAGACAATGGGCTAATGGCGGGTGTGATCGGTCACAGACCTCTGAATTTCTATCAAAAAGTCGTAAAATGTATACCCCCTCTCTATATAAGCAACGACCTTTTCGCTCCCTTTACGATTCGGAGCCGATTCTGTCGGGAAAATTAAAACCTTTAGTGTGCAGCACTAGGCCCAGGAATGATTTATCTTGTATTCTACCGCTTCAAAAATCCACCGAAATTTAGACACAGTCAAACATTACTTTCCTCTTTTCAAATATTTCTGCCACTGCCATCTACCATGCGCTGACGTCATGTAAACAACACGATATCCAAGGGCAGGTAACTCTAAATTTATCTTTACACTCAAAAGTGGTTATTTTTCACACGTAAAGGAACTGGACACCATTTCATTTTAATTATTTTTATTTATTAGGAGCATGTTTTCCCATATACATGTATTATTGTGGAGAGAGAATAACTGACTTTAAAATTTTGTTCAGTCCATAATTGTTGTATATGTGACGTCAGCGCATGGCAGATGTCCGCGAAAGAAATATTTGAAAAGAGGAAAGTAATGTTTGATTATGTCTAAATTTCGGTGGATTTTTGAAGCCGTAGAATACAAGATAAATCATTCCTGGACACCGTGCTGCACGCTAAAGGTTAGGCATATTAATTTTCCCGACAGAATCGTGGAGGAGGTTAAAATAAAAAGTCGTTGCATATCTGGTGTATTTATATTTAGAGGAGGTATATATATCACCCTTACTACACATTGTATGGCTTATTGATAGAAATTCATAGGCCTGTGGATCAGTCAACAGGGTATGCTTACTCCTTCGCACCTGTTCTCACCTCTGGTATATCCATGGTACGTGTGTGCCTAATTTTTTTTATTGTATTCCATTTAGGACTTACGATATTGATCACCATTTTTCATTTGCAACAATGTGATTGGATTGGTGCAGATGACGCTTTTTATAATATTCACCAAATATATTTTATAACTTTGCTATTAAACTTGCTCTCTAAAGAAATTCGTTGTCTATCTCACAAATAAAGATTTCTAATGCTAATTGGCACAAAAACTTGTTAGTTCCTGTTCTACATCTCAATAAATCTGGGTGACAGAAGTAATCTAGGTCTCTAAAAGATTAATATGATATACGTAAGCAGTTGCAAATTAATTACACATTCATTCTCGAATGTCGCGTCGACAAAAATATTTCCAGTTCCTTGTCTATGAAAAAAAAAGATTATTGGAATCAGCATTATGGTGTCACCCAAAACATATAAAGGTGCTGGTTTTCAATCACATAAATTACATAGAATGAAAAAAGTAGACAAAGTTAATACACATTTAACTGTCCTTGGCTTTTCGGACTTTTAAGCTTCAAGCATCGCTGATGAGAAATTATTTTTGGAAATGTATCACATACGGTGCATCGAAATTAGTGTCACGTATTTTCATCACATTACATTCAGGTTGCAGTGTCAAAGATATGTTCTTACCTATCTACACATGAAATATACAGGGATTTCAACAGTCACGTTTAAAGTCAGCATTTCGCAAATCCTATGGTCGTTAAATGATAAACCTGCCATTGGGTCAGATGTATTTGTCCGACTGTTTCATAACAATTGTTAAGCCGTTCTATATACACATATTTTGACCACGGATTGTTCCGTTTGACTGATCAAGACAATTGGCTCACGGCGGGTGTGACCGGTTGACAGGGAATTATTACTCCTTCTAGGCACTTAATCCAACCTCTGGTGAATCCAAGGTTCCGTGTTTGCCCAGCTCTTGTTTTGTGTTCTGTTTGGGTCTTGCTGGATTGGTAATCGTAGGTTGCCTTCGCCATGGAGTCACGTTACTTTTTCTTGCCTACTGTTATTTAAAGCCCAGGTAATTTGAACAATAGGAGATTCCAGTGGAATAAACCAGGTTAAGTAAACTATATCTTTTATGTCTCAACTCATAAAAAAAAAATAAAAAGTATTACTTTTGTCTTTAGTAGAACAAAATCATAACAGGAACATGTCTTAAAAACTATTGGAATAAGTCTTGATTAGCAATAGAAACATACTCGTAATATGGAAAAACTAAATATACACGATATCGCGTTTGATTCACTATTAACATTATATATCCTGAAGTA
>CAJDSM010000066.1:84866-107659 GCA_903981925.1 Ostrea lurida
GGGCGGGCCCCCTGGCCCCCCTCTAAATCCGTCACTGTTGATAATGAACTGAAAGGTCCAAAACCCAGAGAGCACCAATCATACCTTAACTCTATTATAAATTTTATTTAAAAAAAAACTATTGAAGACGATGGTCTTAAAATAAAACGGGAGAACTTGACACCTTGTCAGAATGGATAAAAATATGAGAAATATTACACTTTAAAACAAAATACCATCTGTGTTAAGTAAACCAGAAGTGATGATAGATAATTAGATACATTGCATGAGGAAGGTATACTGGTTTCAACTGACAAAGCTTGTAACAACATTGTCTTAGAAAGCTGATATAAAAACGACTTTGACTTTAATTTCACATTTGACAATTTGGTAATCCATCTTACACTCCGAGCTCTCTTTCAATACACGAAATTCGTTAAAATCATCACTATCCCTGTATTTAAAATGAATCAGGCAAAATTCCACATAATCCAATTTTCATTTCAAAAGATAGAGTTCTTCAAAATTATATTTCAGTTTCAACAAATTTAATATTCCAGCCAATGAGATGATTGAATTTAAGTGACCATAAGTATACTGCATTCCAAAATTATAGAGATACATTGAAGGATTTATGAAAGTTCTTATCTTTACTCCTCACGAAAATGTCAACTGCTGTGAAGGAAAAACATCAGACGTACTTTACCGCAACATACGCAAGATGTTGTGTAAATTAAATGCGGATTCTTAAAAATACCAAAGAACATTTTGAAAAATTGAATCACAAAACTTTTCCAAAAGCAAGAGCATCAAATCGTACGACTTTGCAACCTACACAACACCTCACGTTAGAGTGAAGATTAGGCTTTTTGACATTGAATCAACTGTTCCTTCAATAAACATGAAAATCGGAAATAGTCCAAATTTGTGTTCATTCATTCAAACTACTACTTTGTTTCAGTACGCACGAACACTCAAGGTGACTAGAGAGATGCTGGATTTCCTCATTGACAATATCTACATAGTCGTTGATGATCTTCCAAAATAATGTTGGAATTCCCACGAGCAATCATTGTACTCGTATTATTAGCTCAGTAATTTTTTGCATGTTCTAATGAGACATGTGATTTCTTTCGTTTGAGGAACGAATTAGACAGAAATCAATTTCTACTTGGTAATAGTAATGAATGAATTATTCCGGATATTTCAAGTTTTCAATTCGAATACCTTTATAGGTATGATCAGTCATGCGGTTCAATTCGTAGCTCTGTTCAAGTCAGTTTAGGACGACATGTAGAGCTGACAACACGCTTAAATTTTTAAATGAATCCAACTTGTATTTACATAACATTAAAGCTGCTGCGTGTCGTTGCTAGTCCATTTAGAGTGTTATGTTGTTTTATTACTGATCTTGTATCATAAATGAATGGGTTAAAGGAGAAAGGCTTTATCTAAAAGCTTCTACATGAAAAGAAGGATATATCTTGCTATGACCTTCAATTCTACATTGATATAAATGCATCGACGTCGTGTTATCCATTAACAATATTCACTTTCATTCGTATATCATTTAATTTTATTTCACGTGATCACCTAGCGCCGATTCTCATTGGTTAAAACACCTTTTAAGAATTGAGGTGATTTTTCAATCACGTACCTGAACAACAAGTAAAGTCTAATGGACATTGTTTTGTTGTTGTAATATAAAATGAAATGATAAGAAATAAATCTTATATTTTTTCGGGTGATATGCAGGTTATCACCGAGATTTTAGACGGTAAAACTTTCCGTCAATGCGCTTCGCGCATTGATGAGTTTTACCGTCTAAAATTCGGTGATACCTGCATCACCCGAAAAATATAAGATTCATTTCTTATTTCAATTCAATATAATTATATCAGTGTTTGAATAAAATACTCCACAGAGGCCCCCATATCTGCACCATGAAAAGGTGAAGATAACTAATTGTGATCAATCATGTAAGTCTCAAACAGAATTAGAAAACATTTAGACCCCTGGATACTTGCGAGGTGTTATCAGATGCGTAGGGTGAGTAAGCTTTCCCTGTCGACCGGTTACAGCTGTTGTAAGCCCGATGTTTTTATCTGGTAAACGGAGTAATCTGTAGTCAAAATCTGTGTATAAGAACGACTTAACAATTGTTATGAAACACGTGAGACAATATTTGGCCCCATGGCAGGTTGTACTAACGACCATAGAATTTGCGAAATACTGTATTGAAACGTGACGGTTGAAACCCATGCTACAACAATTTGTTTGTTAGTAGCCTGCCTCAATTCAAAAACTGATTATACACAGAACAAGATGATGCGTATCATATAAGTTGAGAGGAAAACACCCATATACATTTGATGGTAGAATGTTGTTAATATAAATAAGGGAAGTCGACGATGGAGAAGTTCAAAGCGTCCCGTTTGTCATTAAATAGAGTTGTAAGTTTGCCATTAAAGTCAGTATTCAATAAAATATTGGCAGTAAGAAGCAGATATGGATGACTCTGTGGTGTCTTTATTTCTAATTCACAGGGATATATCGAATCTACATATGAATGAATTTTTTTTTATTATTTATAGATAAAACGTCGTTAATATATGAAATGGCAAATTAAAAGACAGAACTAGATATTTTTTCTCGCATTTAGAAGCTTTTAAATAAATTCTATCACGTAAGAATATAAAAACAGGTCAGCCAACAAAGGAGACAATTCGTGCCTATGGGAATTCCAACATACCGTTGGAAGACCTGATCACCAAGCACTACAAAGACATTGTCAATGAGGAACTTCAGAATTGCTTTAATATCAACTTCAGAGTACTTGTGCTTAGAATCAGAGTGGAGTTTGACAAAGTAATTCTTTGAATGTCTGATCACTAGATATAAATATTTCCCTTTTCCATTTTTGTTGAAGAAGCAACTGTCTATTATGTCACAAATTATCGTAAGAAATGGTCGTGCAAATGGTTGAAAAGTCATACGTTTTGATGCTGTTGCTTTAAGAAAAGTTTTGGGATTTCAAATCTACTAGAAGGTTAGAATTTTTGGATCCGCATTTGATTCACAACACTTCTGGCATGTTGTTGCACAATATGACTGAAGTATCTCCTTCACAACTGTCAATATTTTTGTGAAGAGCAAAGATTGGGTTTGATGGACCATTAAATGGATCCAACAGTGCACCTTTGTTTGTAAGGTTTCTTGATAAAACGTTGTCGATATATCGAAATGTCCAAGTAAAGGCTATAGCTAGATATTTCTTGTTCACATGTTGATGTTTTTTTTAATGATTTTGCCTCTTAAGAATACAAAAACAGGTCATCTGGACTGATCACCAAAAACTCCAAAGATATTGTCAATGTGGAACTCCAGCATTGCTACAGTATCAACTTCAGAGTACGTGTACATAGAATCAACTGATTTTCTAGAAGTTCTTTAATTTTTTGTAGAATATACATTTGATTTACACTACTTTTGGCAAATGTTGTTGCACAATACGTCTGACATGTCTCCATCACAGATGTCAATATTTTTGTACGGAGCAATTAGAGAGGAGCTTGGTGGAACTCTTACTGGATGTAGCAATGCATCTTTGTAAATGATTTTTTGTGAATTCAGTATAGGCACGGTAACTGTAATATTCACCTGTCCCATTGACTGGGATATTAGATGTGTTTTATAACTCGAACATGATTTAGAAAAGTAATTTCCTACTTGTATTCTGTAATTCCCTACTTGTATTCTGCACTTTCCTGTTTGCATTATGTTATTTCGTAATTGTATGCATTATTTTTTCATTTGCATTTTATTTATCAATTTACATGTATATTCCGTAGGTATTCATACACTAAGTTTTTTCGTCTCAAGACCCATTATTTTGCACAGAGTTATCAATCCTTTCTCTTACATCTCTGTCAACTCTCGTTGTACAAAATTCTTGTAAAATATCTAAAGAATAGAAAAGCACTACTTGTTAGTATTCCTTATTTTGTAAAATATTAAAAAAGAAAATAATTAAACAACTTATTTGTTATCTTTGACTTATAACTTTAGTTAAACGTTTAAACGCAAAATAGTTCTTTAACAAACGTTTAAAAATTCAGATTTGTAAGGGAGAGAAAGGACCGACAACTCTGTGCAAGAGAATTAATACCTTGTCCAACTAACATTTCAAATTTGTTCTCTTTCAGTATACTATACTAGGTCTATAGTATAACTATTTCACACAAATGTTACTTGTGACTAGTTAGAATGAAAAAAAGAACCCATGCATAAAAATAAAGCAATATTGAATGGTGTAACAAATGAAATGGGCCACTCTATTAATTTAGGCGATATAGAGAAGGTGCATTTTTAATTAGATTCCTAATGTAGTAATCTAAAAGCACATAAACACTGTAAATATGTTTATCTTAACGATATAAATAGCCAGGACAAAGATAAAACGATGTTTTAAGGCAAAATGCTACAATAAAATAACAACATACAATCTTCACAATTATTTCCATTTGAATATATTGACGAACATCGAATAAAGGACACCACAGAATCTACAGATCTGCTTCATATTTGGATATTTTTTAATATTGACTCTAATGGCAGCCAACAACTACGTTATATGATAAATGTGATGACTTTGACTTTGCAATCGTCAACTTTTCTTTCTTATGTAGTAATGTACCACTATCACTGCTTACGGTGTGTACGTCTCTCAGTTGATTCGATACGCAAGGCATGCCATGCGTATGATGATTTTTTAAAACGAGGCCAACTACTAACCAAAAAGTTGATGTTGCAGGGTTATAACGAATCTCGTTTAAAGTCATCATTCGCAAATTCTACGGTCGCTATAATGACCTGTTTACGATTACAATTTCTCAATCATATGTTGACTGATTTATTTCATACCTTTGTTAGATTGTCATTTTCGTACTAGATTTGACAACGGGTAACCCGTTTCTTTGTTTCGACTACAGGCTCAAGGCGGGTGTCCGGTCAGCAGAGGTTGCTACTCCTTCCATTGGCTACCTGATCATGCCTTCGCTTTTGTCGGGGGTCTGTGATGCCCTAAACTCGATTTTGTATATATGTGTTTTGGGACTATGATTACGTTTAACACATTGTTTACTTCGCCAATCTATATTCATGAAAATTGAAAATGTGTCCCACAAACCTTTGAACTTGAGATAAAAAAAAAAAGTTCCAAATAATTTTCATCTCATTTAATTTTTACATATTGCTTGATCATCAATTCTATTAAACATTGGTAATTACATTTATATTAGTTTGATTTATTAACATCATTATACTTTCCATTTCAGATACTTGCATTTGATTGGTCTAGATCCATCAATCAGTTGGTTAAGTTATCCTCAGCATTGTCAACACGGTTAGTTCTATGTGTCAAATTGATGCGCGAACAGTTTGATTTTTGAAAGACGTCATTTGAGCGTTTGAAATATATGCGATCACCAGTGCGTTGCAGCGACACATACAAAGAAAGAATCTGATTAAGGTACACGTAATAGTCGACAGCCTGGTAGTATATTGGTACATGTACATACACTTACCTTGTAACACTCGCAGGAAGTAATATTTTGAAATTTTTAATTTAATCTGAGTTCACCAATTTGATATTTTCTTGTTACATGTTTACAACAATCTATATATTTTGAAGACGTCGTTTGAATTATAGCTTGTTTCATGTATATATGACAATCATTATCATAAAATAGATAGTGCATGTTTTCGAGCGTATAATTGAAAAAAATGAATTTCTCAAAAACCATGGCAACATTGGCTGCGAAAGATGTGAAAATAAAGACAGATTGTCTGCATATACTAAATATTCCATATTACTGAAAATGAGTCATAAATGTGTGTTGCTCTCATCACGCAGTCTACTGCTATAATGAATAACGGTGCTGACATCACAAACCTTGCCTTACTCCTGACTGCACAACAAAGCTGGTGTTTGATGATATACCAACAGAACATTTAAATTCCGCGTACAAATTCTTATTAGCTCAACTAGATTAGATGATACACCATAGTATTTTAGTATTTTCCACACAATACCCCTGTGAATGCTATAGACGTTCTCGAAATCTATGACACTGACTATAAGTTGCCTTTGACATTCTGTGGACTGTTCTATTATATTTCTTAGCCTCAATACTTGGTAACAACTGATATTTCCTTATCTTAAACCTGTCAGACTTAATTTACTGTCCACTGTAATCTTAATTCTGTCGGCTATTATATTACTATTTAACGTTGCATAACGTTTGATAAAACTAATTTGCCCAGTAAAGCGACAATTCACCTGCCCCACCACTTGCCCCTTCGACATCGTACCTCACCATTTGTTGCTTTTTTGTATATCCTTAAGTAACAAGTTGTTGCAAGGTTTCGACAGTCACGTTTAAAGGTAGCATTTCGAAAATTTTATGGTCGTTTCAACGATTTAGTTTGCCAGTATGGCCTGCCATTGGGTGAACTGTTGTCTGATGTGTTTCATAGCAATTGTTAAGCCGTTTTTCATACACTGATTTGACTACGGATTACTCCGATTACCTGATATAGACAGTGGGCTCACGGCGGGTGTGATCAGTCAACAGGGGATGCTTACTCCTCCTAGGCACGTGATCTCACCTCTGGTGTATCCAGGGGTCCGTGTTTACCCAACTCTTGTTTTTGTATTCTATTTGGGACTTACGAGATTGATCACTGTTCATTATCTTTGCCTTTTCGTATCCTTGTTTTAAAAAACCAAAATAAATAAATTTGTAGGAATGAAATATTTCAAAAAAATAGTTTTAATATGTTGCTAGACAGAGTGTGACGATATTAATTTCGATGCGGATGACTTCCTTGCTTGCAGACACGGACCATTCTTTGCATCAAGAGGATTAATTGCTCTGACCTCCTTTTGACAGATATATGTATATTCTAAATTATTTTCAATGTATGCATGTATGTCGTCAAATGCGTTGGCGAAGACATTATTTGCATATAGTGAATTAAAATGTTAAAGAACACACACATATACACGTATATATCAAACACAAAATTGGGCAAGACTTAAAAATATTTACCGACGAAAAGGTATGAATGCCTAGAAAATGGAAAAAAAAAATTAAGCTGCGTTTCCTTATCTGTACACACGTTGATTAGTAACTATGGTGATGCAGTCACTACAAGGAAATGTTTATGATTTACAATTTGATTTATAAACAAATGTTTTTATATTTGTCCAAATTAAAATTCAAATAACCCCCAAATTCTAGCTGATACGGCGGCGTTAATTGTTATTTAAAATATATTTAATTATTTCCTGACGGAAGCTAGCAAAAATCAGCCATCATCCTATCAATTAAGCGTTGTCATGCTGAGGACCAAGGACTGAACCGCCAATGGTACAAAATTAGTCTCCTATTGATATTGCCTTTTCTCCATTTGTTCATCGGTCGTTGATTTATGTCTCGTATGATACCGGTATATAACGATGTTTGTTTTATCATATGGATACTTGCATGTACATGTAGTTTGTTGTTACCAAGTATATTTCGTATTTTTTTCTTTAATTATATCGATAATATATACATTTTGTTCGATTTTGTTTTGGTCGCTTTCATGTTCATTTGGCGAAGGCAATATCTTTTTTTTTTTAACAACCTTTGTCCAGATCCCTCTGTAGAAAATATTTCAATAAAATATGTTTAAACCAAATTTGTCGTTATAACACCAATTAAGCTTAAAAATATCAACCTGAGGACCAATGATAGCTTTTTCAAATCTTGACTCTTATCTTTGCCATAAGTTCTGCTAATTCCGTCTGCTTCGTCGCACTTGTTAATATCGCTATAAATCTTCCAGAATGTCTATATATAACGACAATTGTTCAAATAAACGAGATCATTGACTTTCTATAGTCATCGATTATTCTAAGAATTTTCTATAATGATCGAAAATACGCAAAGCAAAAACATTATTTTAAACATTTTATGTTTCCTAAAATAAGCATTATTCAAAATCTCACTTAGAAGATTTGACCTGATTATTCAGAGACGAACACTACTGGAATGATATCGTAAATCACCTCATCTTAATTCGCACAAACGATAGAATTTATATCTCATTCCTTCCAATATATCTTGTTAATGGGAGTGCGAAAAGTTTATACTGCTTAGCACCTGGCAAGGTGAACATTTCATTTATTGCTATTTTGTTCTAATTTCTTTAAAATTGAAATTAATATGCATTTTGCATTGAGCGGCATATATTTCCCGTGAGTCTTTAAATGACATAACGGTATAAAAACCATGCACGTGCTAATAGCGTGCTATTAACATTGATAATTAGGTTGTATTTTATGAAAAGGTTTTTTTAATTACTGAAGTTGTGTCTACTTTTTCTATCTATTCTTTGAATTGCATTATAGCTCAGTGTAGACGTTCGATTTGTAAACGGGGGGGCGGGGGGGGGGCATGCGCGTGAGTTTGACCCCTAGCTCGTGCAATGTCAAACCTAGGACACAAGTTTACGTACGTACATGTAGTGACTGCTCCTTCTTCAAATGCTCGGATTTAGAAAATAACGGGGCTGACGGATTCGATATTATAAACGGAGGTCCCATGTAACGACAAGTGTTGACACATTTTAAAGAACCTTCAATGCTACAGCTCTGAGCGCGCTAAGCCAAGGTCTAAAATTGTGGCACTTCATATACATGTGGCGTTTGGAACCATGTAGGTGAGCGTTTCCATGTACATGTAGGTGAAAATTTTTCTACGAGACTCGTTTACCAATCAATCAATCATCTGTTTTGTCAATATACATGTCGTTTTTAATTTTATAACACACACCAATATCGTAAAGACGACAATATAAGACAGTAGATCCGCAATACAGGATGATGTGCTTTTTTCTCTTAATTTCGGTTCTCTTAATTTCGGAATGGATTTTACCTGTGGATTTTAATAATTCAAAGCCCGGTCCCACTTTAGTAGAATTAGCACAAATTGTACAATATTAGCACTATTTAATATTAGTTATAGTCTGTGCGCTGCCTGATTGAGTGAATTGTGTAGAGTAAGTCAAGGTTTTCAAAAACTATGATTTTATGTAGTCTTCCCCTTCTAAATATCAAGCTTAAAAGTGAATTCGTTGAACAAATGTTCATTGGACAGATAATGCATTTATAACACTTGAATACTAAATTATTATTCATTCAAGAAATACTTCTCGTACAATTTTCATTCAAATACATTTCAAACTGACATTTTTTTTTTCAAAGGCATTAAAATGCAAAAACGTTTACACCCCCCGTGAAGCTGTTTAACCACATGTACGAGGTCAACCACAACAAGACCGACCATCTTACTACCGAGTCTAATCCTCAGGGCTAGCGTAGTGTTACTCTAGTCTAATTCAGGTCGACCTTCAAGGATTTTATTTCCATTTTTTGGATAATTAAATTATCATTTTTAACCTGTTAGAACCATGAACATGAATTCTTAATTACAGAACTGCTTAAACTCGGATGCTTAAACCTCTTCTGCCATAGTCTTTTGATTTACTACTCTGAGGAACGATAAGTTAATTTTCGTACAATATATTATAAGCGTATCGTAATTTACATCATCGAAAATGAAATAGATTACAGCAATTAAATCATATATATTCGTTTTGAAAATGCTAACATTTGGCCCTCTGGCTCAATGCTGAATTTTATATATGCGGAAATGTTTCTTCTTTTCTTCTTTGCCTCCACATGTATGTTCCAAATCGTTTTGCTTAGTCATCAACAATTTTAATTTGTGCATGTCATAGGTCATAATCAATTAAGACATACCATAACCAAGAGACGATGCATCATAATTAAGTCTTTCCGTGCATGTTCTCGCATGCAATATATTGTGCATATACCTTTTGTGATATAATATACTCTATTTTTAAGTTTAAGTTGCAGTTACTGATTATGAAAGGTTGCAAAAATTTATGTATTTCACCATTGACTACACCATTGACTACACTTCACTTGGTAGAACACTTACTATATATATATAGACTGCTGAGGCCTCTTCGGTAGGAAAAGGGTTAAATTAATTGTGTATTGGAAATCAAAATAATATATATCTATATTTGCTGATACATGTATATAAGACATAAATGGCAACCATTTCTAAATTTGCCAATTTTCAAACTGATGTCGTGTCAGCTGATTTGATCCATTACAAATTATTTCACGTACAAGTTTTGTATATTGTACTCTAATACATCATTTTTAATTTTAACAGTTGTTCTATACTGGCATTTATGTAGAAAAACTAGCTAAAATTCATTTACTTATTTACTTGCTTTGTTGGGCTTCTTTTGGTTTTTATTTTTGACGTGATGGATATTTTTTTGCCCCGCCTTCTCTTGTTTATCTCGGTAGATATCATAACAAAAGGATAAACATCATAACAATAGGATAAACAAAAGAACCATCGTACATCCACTTGTAGATGATACTGTGCACGTGTTTCTATTTAGCGGAAGGGATACATCCAGGATAGTGTCATAAATGATACCGTCGCGAGACTGACGTCATCGCATGTACTGACCAATCAGGAACGGGCTTAATTCATGGCTCCGGTGAATTTCACTGAATCAGGTGTCACGCGCTAACGTATGTAGTAGATTATCAAAAACAAAAACAAAAAATGTTTATTTCAACAGGTAATTCTGCGTACAAGGATTGGAAATGTACATAGTCTTCGCAGAGGTAAAAAGTAAATGTGCATTTTACCTTGTTCAACTTGGAGTTGACACACCTAAACAAGACTCTACAAAGCATAAAACAAAACGACCGAGACGGATCAACAAAAAACAATAAAAGGAAAATAGGAAATGACTAATCAGCGAAATTTGCTAGAAGACTGACGCAGTGATATGTCATTATTTCAGATACAAGGAAACATTATGCGGGTGTGCAATTTTAAAGTGCAATATTGAAACGGTTTCAAAATGCCTTTGATGCAATTTTGTGATTAAAATATATCATACACGCTTGTAATTAGGTAACAATTATAAGAGCTTTATCAATTTATATCATCAATAGCAACCAATAAATAGAAGAAAAATTTGAAACGAATAAAAAAACATTTATTAGAATAAAGAAGAAATAAAAAAAACAAAAAAAAACAACAACCCAAAAACAACCAAATAAGCAAAAATGACCATATCATGACAAAATACTTTACATGGCCTCGACTTTTGCCCTCATAATTGCAAGCATAAGAGCAAAATATTTTTAAGCATGATGCTTTTGTATCATTGTCTACTGTGCATACATGATGAATAAGACAAATAATGACTATATTGTGTGATCCACAGAATCTTGAATGATGGAAAGAAATAAAGAACCTTCCCCAGTGTTCAATGGATGTACATATAAATCATCTAACAATGTCATGACATATGTTTTCACGTACTAAATTATAAATAGGGTTCAAATGATACATTGTAAAGACGTACATGTACATTATCAATAGCACAGTGTTGTCTTTCCTTTTCCAAGCCTAGAGCAAATAGGAAATTTACTGTCTTAAAAAAACCTGCATATTTTGTTTTAGGAATTAGAAACAATAGTTCAATTTGATGTACCGGTATATATCAGACTTACTATTTTAGTAGGTTTTTTTTCAAATATTCATTAATATTCACAAATTGTTTTTACTTTGAGTCTAAGATCTATTTTTCTTACCATCATTTTCTGACTACACTTGTATATTTGCACAGAAAATGAAATTAATAATCATTTAAAAAAAAGAAAAGAAATGTTTACGTTCATAGCGCAATTTGGGGTTCAAATCAAAAGTGTGTATCATAAGACAATGATTTTATTGATTTCTTCTTCTGTTTTGTCGTCTATGGTCATGGACAGCGGTTCATGCAATGCAATATACGCTGATGAATTTCATTAAAAGTTATTCAGTTGGTTTATTTTTGAAATTCAGAAAATAAGGTGAAGACAACAGCAGGTAAAGATTTTGAGTAAGCACCAATTTCACCCCCGCGTCTACGAGGAAATGGTCAATTGTTTCTAATTTTGTAGTTATTCTTTATTTGAAATTTTCTGAGTAACGCCATAACAAAATCCCAATTGTATGTGTATTTTTGTTTTGTTTTGATACATTTGAATTTTTCTCAGTATGGAGGAATCTGTCTATCACAGAGAAGCAATGTGGAAATAAATCTGTACCCAAAAGACAAAGCGTAGCTACAATGTAGGTCTTATTGATCTCTTGGACTTTGATAAATTGCTAACACATTCCACTTTAACTTGACCAATTCCATTTGACCAAACCCCTGGTTATTTAGTTATTATTTACTAAATGATCATTAATCATTACGTTCTTTATTTTGGTAAGGTTTAAAAACTACTTGTTAGGAAAATCTTAGAATTTCGAATCGTGAAATATCTTGGTAAAACACGGCATCATTGCATGCACTTTAATTGCCAAAAGGAAATATCAGAATTTTAATTTCTAAAAATGCCTTTGTAAAACACGACATCATTGCATTGTGTTAAAACACAATTAAACACCAAAGTTCTTTTGAATCAGATATATAATCTCAAACTTAAAAACCTTACAGTAAAAGGGGTCAACTGACGTTTCGTTATAGAATTTTGAAAATTGGTATTAAATTCATCCGCATTTTTTTCTTCATGATTTCTAAATACGTATACTTGAATGTTTCTTGTCATCACAATTATCAATCAAACTACTTTTTGACCATAGGATCTTGTACAATGACGCACGCGATTCAAGTGTCAATGAGTACATTGAAAAGGCAGACGTTTTGATTCTATACATTTTCATTTACAATCATTATAAATAGATTCATCATCATTAAAATGATTTCCTGTGTCCTAACATACCTGAATCTTTTATCTAAATATGTGCCTTTCCTTATTGTCCTGTAGTCATACCCCCTCCCCTCTTTTTTCTAGTCAAAACTGCATTCTTCAAATGATACCTATTAAGATGCTTATAAATTACATGTACTAACATAAGAAGGATGTTTCTCAAGTTAAATTGGAAAAGAACTTCAAGGTTTTTAAACCCAAATATTCCACTATATGCATTAATACTAGTATATGCTTGCATTATGGTTGGGATACATTAAATGACATTAAACACAGTGAGTTGAGTTAGTCTCTTTTCCTTAAATACAAACAGGCGAAGGTAACATCGTGTTAAACGTAATCATAATCCAAAAAAACAAAAACAAACCCCAAACCATACAATATCGAGTGTAGGGCAACACGGACCTCCGACAAAGGCGAAGGTAGGATCAGGTGCCATGGAGGAGTAAGCATCCTCTGCTGACCGGTCACACCCGCCGTGAGCCCGTAGTCGAAATAAAGTAAACGGGATTACCCGTACAGTCAAATCTAGTAGGAAAATGACTCTATTTTATGGTCTTTGGATAAATGAATTTAATTATGATATGATATGACAGCAATAACTATTTTATTTGATTTATTATGACTATAGATTTCTTACGAGACCAATAATATTAACAAAATTCATTATCGTATTTCTCAAAATATTGGTAAAGGCAAAGATAACGAACAGTGATCAATCTCGTAAGTCCCAAATAGAATACAAAAACAAGAGTTGGGCAAACACGGACCCCTGGAACCACCAGAGGTGGGATCGGGTGCCTAGGAGGAGTAAGCATTCCCTGTTGACCGGTCACACCCGCCGTGGGCCCATAGTCTTGTTTCCATACTTCCAGATTCTCGAATTTCCTCTCCCAACCTAAATACTTCATATCATAAGATAATGGTCCTTACACTAATACAAACGCACATAGAGAACCAGCAAGAGCATTTAGAGACACACGCTGATACTGCTTTAGCTCCCCTAGATAAAACCTTTACTCCATAATATACTTCATGCAAGTGACTGGACCAGTTGCTGGAAAATCTTAAACATATCCTTTAAAGTGTTTTTCTCTCTCGCTTTATTGCATTTGTGTTTTATAACAATATTGTGGTTGGGAGGACGCAGTTGTGTTATACTGTAATGTCTTGTGGCTCTAGATAGTCAACATGCGGGTATATCTCGCTGTTAATTTGTTTCCGTGACTCGCATGTTTTATCATTTTGAATAAACGTCAAGATTTTACATCTTTATATGTTTTCTGCTATATGTATGATTTACTGGAAACAAACAGAGCTGCAGTGTTGCCTTGGATTGATAACGAGGTTTAACATACATAGTGTTTTGGGTTGCAAGACAGTTTTATACATACATTGCGTAATATTACGGACAAAGGGGGCTATTTGCTTGTCCTGGATGCAAGATTAGGAAGGCGACCCCGTATAAATACCCCTCCCCCCTTCCCAGTGGTGGACATATTGGATAAAAGTGTTGGTGACTCTTTGATACCCGCATACTTCGCGGATACTTGTAGAATACGTCAATTGATAGGATGAGCTCATAACACAAAACAACAGACAGACAGACCAAACTAACACCTCGTAATGCTAATCATTTCAGTACTTTAAAGTAAAGCATGATTTATGGTTTGATATTCATGAAAAGTTGTGATCATTTTAGAATTTTTATTTGTTAAATCTGTCAGTGAGAGTAACCCCGGCCACATGAAGGTTGCTTGTTTGATGTATGGAAATCATGTGGTTTTTGTCACACACCTTGTTAAGGCAAAACGCAGCAGTGTCATGGCCGACATTCAAACGTAAGTTAAAGGAAATATTATGCACAGGGGCACAATGGAAACAGTTTTGCTTAGTGAATTTGAATAAACAGCGCGCCTTATTTTAATATTCATTGCTTTTGTTTCATGACTTTACACGCCTTAAATTTCACATATTAATTTCAATATTTTTTTTTCAAGTAGAATTAAAGAAAAACAACTTTATTTTCTTCGTGTGCTGTAAAACTTATTTATCATACGCCCTGCGTTTTATGTACGAAGGCGCTTAGGAACAATTTAAATTGTTCTATTGTTTATATAATTTCCTATTTGTTTAAAAAAAAAGCATTGTTTAATGCAATCAACATTTCCTAATATATATCACGTTTCAAACAACATGTTTTAATTTAAGAAATAAAAAAGATGCATTTTTAGGTGTCTTCAGTGCAAGTTTAAACATATACTTTGTACAATTGTACCATGGTCTTATCCTCAGAAAAACCAGTGATTCATCGATGTGTGAACGTGACTAATTACGCTAATTGTTCTACTTGTGAGTACTAGATGATTTTCATATTGCCTTTGTATTACATGTAGTACTCCTAAAATACTACAGATGAGAGACAATGCCAATTAGACAATAGAACGATACATAATCGTTTAACTGTTCTTTTTTAAGCATCCTGTTTTGATGACAAAGCGCAACTATTAAAATCAATGTGCATTTCTATAGTTCATCCACCACGAAATTAGACATACATGTAGGTCTCAATGATGGTATGAAATCCGGGGTTTTATGGTCATTTTTCGTCCATCACTCACTATACCTTTGTCAAGAATGAACAAAGTTCTGAATACATTATAAAGGTATGAACGGTTGTTCGAAAGAGTGTCCAATAATTTTACTTGTGTGAACTTCGAAGAAATAATATAAGAGTGTTCGAAATGGTACTCATATATTGATTTGTATAAACTTCTGAACAAAAAGATATACGTCAATGTTTAGTTTCATTTTTTCAATAGGATTTTCAGGGGAGGCACTCTTCCATACCCACAATTCTTTACTTTCTCTCGAAATTACACACGATTTAGACATTTTTAATGAGGGTCCTTTACAACACTACTTTGCCAAGTATGAGAAATATTTATTGATAAATATCCGCATTACTGTCATGCCTATCCTATACACCAGAAATTTAAAACAACGTAAAGTCCTCGTCTCTAGATTCCTAACATTTCTATGTAATTACGAAATATAGTGCCGATGTAATTACGGTATAGTGTCATTTAATTCCATCAAAGTGTATACTTCTAAATCTGGAGACAGCATATCTTTTGACTTGCATTTTGAATGCTCTAGACAAGAGCATCTTCATTTGAAACAAAAATGGTAAAATAAACAGAAGAGTGTTGAGAATAAGTTGTCATCGGTTAGACGTTGGGACTGGTAGATTTTGCAAATCTATCATCCCGAAAGAGAGGCGAGGGAACAGATTCTGATACATGTACGATAGCACAAGCGTGTTGCGAAGATTTCTACCGAATTCAGTGCGTCTGTTACAATGTATTATAAGTTATCTATCTATCAAGATAAAAAAGTACTGAATTTAGTCGTAAGATATTTCTTAAATTAGTCATTCACAAGTCAATAAGGCTTGTCTAGCAGGATTGTAAAAAATCTACAGTGCCCTCTTATGGAATCAATAACTGGCAGTAGATACAATGTATTTGGATATATGTATTTCCTGACTTATTTTCTATTTAATTTTCAAATCTTTTTGAGATTCCCATTACATAAACCCAAATAATAATAACAGTGCGCATTTAACTTCGGACATGACAAAGTCCAGACTTTTTGCTACCTTTTTTTTTTTTTTATCAAAGATTCAGAGTATCTGGTTGGGATTTTTTTGCAGTAATCTTGTACGCTCCTAAAATAAAAATCCTGTAGGAGAGATGGGGGGTTTTTTTTATCCTATCAAATTCTATCATTATCCTATGGGAGAAAAAATCCTATAGAAAGAAAAAACTCCTATGATTTTCAATAGGATAATTACTCCTATAGAAATTGATTAGAATCAAATGTCCAAATAATAGTACTCTAGGTAACTCACTAATAACAATAATTGCCACGCTCTCGCACTCTGAATATCCCTTATGTTGTCTACTAAAAATGGGATAAGTTATCCTTTGCATTTTTATTTGGGACATTGAACTACAAGATACTGCAAAAAAACTCCCACCAGATACTCTGAATTTGTTTTCTGTATCTTTGATAAAAAGGGTAGCTAAAAGTCTGGACTTTGTCATGTCCGAAGTTAAATGTCGTACTTATGTTTCCCTTTATTTCTAGCATAAGTGTCTTCCACTGATTAATGCAAATCTGTTTTGACAATTTCACAGAAAACGATCACCAGTAACATGATGTAATGCACATACTCCAGAACCGTGCTAGTTGTCACGCTCCAATTCTTCACTTATACCGAGATATCACCAGCTAATTACGTACCACAAACTTTTGAAAGGCACCGTCTTTCAAGGTCATAACAATGAAGGTTGTTTATTGTGACAATGCCTGTCGTGACATGAGACCCCGGTTTTTAAGGTCACATCCGAAGGACCCGCAACTCTCATTTCTAAATGTCGAGCAGTCCCAACTTATATTTGGCGCAACCAAAGAACAAGCGGGGTTCGAACTCACAACGTTCCGATCACAAAGCGAATCCTCTAACCACTGAGCTCTACCGCGATCATTTACTCAGAGAGAGAGAGAGAGAGAGAGAGAGAGAGAGAGAGAGAGAGATATGCATCAACACTCGTATAAAAATAAAGGTACATATTTGTCGTTCAATTCACAATGATGGAAAGAAAAAGAAACTGCCCCAGTAGAAATATCTTTATGCTAGATAAAAAAAATTCCTCGTATTCCCTCATAAATTTTACGACTCCTAAAATAGCTTAAATTTGAAAGCATTGGAAACAAGGAAACTGCAGAATTCAAAATCTGCATCTTCAAGGACAAAATAACTTAACCTACTTAACGCTTCTTCCTCGATTTACCGAGATTGCTTTTCCAGCTTGACACGAAATAATTAATAAACATGTTTAATTCGCTATAGATTATAAATTTGACATGAAAATCACATAGTGCTAACTCGAGGACATTCGAAAACGAGGCAGACTCTGAATATTTCTCCAAAAAACAACAAAGTAAAACTTTTCCTGGTTTTGTAATTAATGACAAGTGTCAGATTGTCAAAAATGACTATATGTGTTAAATAATTATCCGATAGCGAATTAACATACATCTAATACCTTACCGCATTTACCGAGTTATTTTAATAACGCATAAATCGAAATTTTCATTCATAATGATAATTTATCAGATAAGGGCACAAAAATAAGAATAAGGGCATTAAAATTAGAATGTTCACCATCATGCCCTCATGCTAAATAATCAAACTTTATGTCCTTTTTAAAGTTTTGACTTTTTATAGACAGTTCAGCTTTATTTGGAATAATCCTCTCATTAAGGTAGCACAAAAAAGCGTTCGATCTAGAAGTCCTTAATGTAGAAATGTAGCAAGTTTATTACAAAATGACCCGGGTTATAAAAGCAAAAAAAAAAAAAAGAAAAAAAAAAAAAAAAAGAAATATGCATGTATTGACCAGAGAGCAGATAAAAGATTTTATCTCATGTACTGACCAGGGCTGATAAAGATTTTATTCTCATGTATTGACCAGGGGCTGAAATAAAGATTTTATTCTCATGAATGACCAGGGACTGATAAAAGATTATTCTCATGTATTGACCAGGGCTGATATAAAGATTTTTATTCTCATGTATTGACCAGGGGCTGATAAAAATTATATTCTCATGTATTGACCAGGGGCTGATAAAAGATTTTTTCTCTTATGACCAGGGGCTGATAAAAGATTTTATTCTCAGAGCAGGGAATAAGAGTTATTACTTCCGCCGAAAAGATTATAAAATCGAAGGCGTTTAATTATTTTTCTATCTGTTTGTGAATTTATCTTTTGGCAACTTCATGCAAAAACACTTTGAAATTGATACATAGATGTATCTTGGTCTAAGAAAGTCCCCATTAAATTTTGTGGCAATCCGGATCCTGGATCTAGGAGACTTTTATTTATGTAACCTTGGCGGAGGTCAGAATCTCCAATTGCTCTAGTTTATTTACTAGTATTTGTTTGTAAAAGTATTTGTCTTTAAGCAACTTCATGCAAAAACTAATTATTAGATCACTTTAAAGTTGGTACACAGATTTATCTTGGTCTAAGGAGGTTTCCATTAAATTTGGTGGCGATTCTGATCCTGGACCCAGAAGATTTTAATGTAACCATGGCGGAGGTCAGAAATCTCTTATTATATGCTTGCCTTTTGTATGTAATTAAATTGTAATGATGGCCATTTCCCCATGAATTTGTTGGAGCTGTAAACAAGGTGCGTAGGAATCTTGATGAATATAGTGCGTCTATTTGAATGGCTTGGAATTCCAAAAGATGACTTAACTTTGCAATCGTCAATTTCCCTTTCTATGTATGTAATATACCACTATCACCTGCTATTATGTGGGTATATCCCAGTGATCGATACGCAAGAGCATGCGATGCGTATGAGGACTTTTTAAAGTGAGGCCAACTACTACCAAAAAAGTTGATATTGCAGGGTTATAACGAATCTCGTTTAAAGTCATCATTTCGCAATTCTACGGTCGCTCTAAGACTTGTTTGCGATTACAAAGTATCACTAAAGTCATATGTTGACTGATTTGTCATATCCTTTGTTAGACTGTCATTTTCGTATACTAGATTTGACGACGGGTAACTCCGTTTACTTGTTGTGACCGGTCAGCAGAGGATGCTTACTCCTCCATTGCACCTGATCCTGCCTTCGCTTTTGTCGGAGGTCCGTGTTGCCCCACACTCGATTTTGATATTTTTTGGATATGATTACGTTTAACCACGATGTTAACTTCGCCTATTTGTATAGGAAAGTACTATGTTAAGAAAAATATACTTTTTGAAAATACATGAGGACGAGCTGCAATGCTTCACACTGGCATGCTTTTCATGACGCGTGAGCACGTTTCGTGAAGCATGACCGCGTGGAACGTCACTGTTCAGACCCTGGAATATTCTAGAAAAAAAAATTAATTTCTTGATAGTCGCGGAATCAATTTGGTGCCTTGTGTTTCCAGCACGAACTTCTGTTTTTGTTTGTATCTTTTTCCTACGTCCTATTAAAATTTGTTTTAACCATGAGAGGTGAATTACCACAAGTTTTGACTTTTGCGCGGTGCTTATGATCGTAGCAGGGAGAATTCTTTATCATGATAACGCCTGCCGCGACAGGATACAGCCGTTTTTAATATCATATCTGAACGACTTCGAGCATATTCATGTATCGACTGCAGAACTGTCAATAAACCATCTTGTGTATTTTCCGATAAATATATACATGTAATCTGATGGTAGTGTTTTGTGTTTCTTCAAAAAATGTGTTTCAAAATTGACGGTGTGTGTATCTCCTGAACCACATTCGAGAAATTTCAAATTTGCATAGTTTTATTGCAATTGCAACCTCGGTCAACAATTTGTTAGATTTTAAAGAAAACGAAAATAAACATTTTCGATGTTATTCATCATATATATGTGAATCTTATACTTAATCTTTTGACATTTTCTTTGGAAATCAAAACAAATAATAAAGGAGTGTTTTTATCATATTTTGCGTTTTGACATTTTCTTTATAGATCAACTGCAGTAGTAGAAAGGCATTTTTATTGTATTTTGCGTTTTGACATTATTTTTTCTCTCTTGAGATCAGCATAACAAGTGAAAGAGTTACCTGTTTTGACACGTATGAGCATCAGGAAGTGTCAGATTTTTGAATAGAATGCAAAAGTTTTATCCTCTTGAACTTTCCGTAAATGGTTCCGCTGCCAAAGTGTGCATGATGAATGATGTACATGGCGACTGGAAATGAGAACTGTGATATTTATTTAGAAAAAGACAATGACCACACTGTAAAACAGTTTTCAGAGAGTATGATCAACGCGCAACCTTTTAACAATTTAGACAATTCTGGTGATTTGGACGGACACCATATTTATCTAGGGTATACATCATTTATGTGGAATATGAATTCCTGAAATGAGAGCATGTTTTTTTAGTTTCCAAGAAATGATAAAAGAACATTCATTTTGTAACATATTCATTTAACGTATGGGAAAATAATTACAATATATTGCAATTATTTCCCCATAAATCCAAGAGTATTTCTTTGCTATTCTAAAAATGCAAAATGAAACAAAAACAATTTTCTAATTTTAAAAAAGTATGTATTTCATTGAGTGACAATCAAATGGGTCGTGTCTTTGGTCCTTTTAGAGCTCTAAACTATATAATTTTTGTATTTGACCTTCTATAAGCTTTCTTTGGGGATCTGATATTTTTAAGTATCCATCCAGTGTTGAGTGTTGTTGAAAACTCTCTCTCTCTCTCTCTCTCTCTCTCTCTCTCTCTCTCTCTCTCTCTCTCTCTCTCTCTCTCTCTCTCTCTCTCTGATAAAGAAGACTCAGTGGAACACCCCATCCATTTACATCATCAAATATCATCAATTGAAATATTACTTGACGGTTTACAAAGGATTTCATACACTTTTTTATCATGACTTCTGATTTCTAAGTTTTTATACAAAAATATGATGAATGCGTTTTTAGAATCATGGACATTGTGGTCAACTTTTTTTAAAAATGATAAAGTGCCAATGTTTATTGGAGTCGCTTGGAAACTTTTTTTTTTTGAAATTTGCTTCCTAATTAATCTCTCCAGTAAGAGTTAACAATGAATTGCATTTAGAAAATTCTTGAAATATTCGTAGAAGTGAGATTTATGTTTTCTTTCTCAACATTCGTACCCTTTTGGAGAAAGACGTGTGATGCATTTATTTAAAGACTGGGTGTGCCTGTTCATAAATGTCCACAAATATTTTGTGGTAATATATATATAAGGAAGTGTCACATTGAATGAAAAATATCTGTCGTAATGAATAGACCTTGACCTGGTGGGGTGTCCGAACCTTCAAGGTTAAAATGGGCATCAGTCACCAGATCTTGCGATAAGAAAGGATATGATAATCAATTGTCATCAATTTGGATCTGTGGTAGTGCAGTTAATATTTACATTCTTACTGTTAGATAAAAAGCTGGTATTAAAACAGATAAATCTAAATATTGACGGTTAAATGGGTAAAACGCTATTATGTTACGGTTCAAATTACCCGCGTGATACAGAACAGGGGTGATAACTCTAGGAATTGATTATCTTCGGATGTTGTAATTTCGGATGAAATTAAAACTTAGGGACAATATACATATATACCATGAAATGCTGAATTATTTTAGCTAGATAGGTTTGGACTTTTAGTAGGTGATGCCTCAGTGTATGTTGATGTTGTAAAATGCAATTATATCAACTTTGTTTCATCATCCTATCACAGCTGTACTTTTTGTTATATTAACATGTTACAAAATATCCAGGACGATACTGATTGGTTGATTTAACCAAGCAAGTCTTGTGCCTCTTGAATTTAGAATAAAAAAAAAAGACTTACTTAATCCCCATCGTGCTGGTTTGCACATAAGGCGGTCACCAGAGACTTCCAATGATATCTGTCTTGGGACCAATGCTGTATTTGTCCCCAAGCCCAGCCTCTGTCCTTCGTCCCCTTCTCGGTGGATCTTCTCCAAGTCTCTTTCGGCCTGCCTCTCTTCCTCTTGCCAGGCAGTGTCCATCGCATTGCAACCCTTGGGATGGAATCAGGGTGCATCCTGCAAACATGTCCTAGCCATGTCTATTTCTTCTTTTGTATTGCCTGAGATAGAGGCACGGTGTTGGTTCTCTGCTATAGTTCTTTGTTTTGTGGCCAGGATATCCGCAGAATCCGCCGGAGACATCGTGTCTGGAAGACATCTAGTTGGTTTATGATGGTATTTGTGGTCTTTCATGACTCTGCCCCAATCATTAATACTCCAAGGACATTGCTTTTGAAGATC
>CAJDSM010000067.1:0-11038 GCA_903981925.1 Ostrea lurida
GGGGAGTAAATAAAATGAAGAATAGATTTATTTCAGAAGAATATGGGAACGAGGTGTTTTTTATGCGAGTTAGTTGTCGGCAATTTCTGTAAAATCGAGTAGGCGAAACAGTTGAGTTGGGAAGAATTTTGAATGTTTGGGAGATTAAAATTGTTTGGGGTTCACTTTTGAATCGGGCTCGATGTTCTACTTTCAATTTCCAAAACGAAATACGATACAATTTCAATTCACTCGCAAGAATGAATAATCATGGCAGGAGTACTTACTAATTTGTGATTTTTTTTTCTTTAGATATTTATTGTTTGGAAACCGCGCACCTCGGTTTTATGGAACATTCACTACACAAGACCGAAGGCGGTGTTGTAAATCTGCCAACTTTGGGAGGATGGGATGACGGCTGCTTCTCGATGATTAATGTTGACCTGATCCTCATTCCATCGTCTTTGATGACGATGAATCCATATGAAATTTTTATTAAAACGAGATTGCTAAATCTAGCAGTACAGTCTAGCGGTTAGGAACGATGAAACTTGTGTTGTTTACATTGCACCTTCTTACAGCAATCACTCGGAATTTGGTGGAAGGTGGCCACGATTGTGTTCACCGCCCACCCACGCCTGAGGAGGTGAGACAACAACAAGAGTGTGCTCTCATATTGTGTTTGTTTTGTTTGACTTATGTCATTAACCTTTTTAATGGCATAATTTCCTATTTGTACGTAGTGATTTAATTTTTAGAGATAATTTAAAATAGTTTTCACCATCAACTATAAGGTAGTTTATTAACGTAGGTCGCGGGTTTGCCTACGTCACGGTTTTGGGGTACGCAAATCTTACGACTCGACGTCTTTTTTCGTGTACATTTCATTGTGACGTAACAATTGCTTTGATAGTATTGAACGTAAAAAGTTACCGATAATCAATTATGAATATTAACAACAGCTGCTTTACCATACTGTCAGAGGTATATCAAGGTTTCGTTTAATTTTCGTAAGTCTTCCTTTCGTTTTCCCGATGCAAAATTTGAGATAACGCGTTTCATCCCTGTATTTTATAAAGTCTAACAGCGGACAATCTGGGGGAAGCGAGACAGCTGTCAAACTTGACAGAAAATTAGGCAGGAGATCCATGCACTTTAAATTTTAATCAGAAATTTTACGCTTATTAGCGGACACTCTTAAAATTTTCAGACAAAGATACATTGAATATATTACGTTCATGTGGTTCATCATTTGTCCAGCAATAAATGAAAAATAGAACGAGAAAACTCGTCATGCATGTTTTAATTGTAAATCACAATTGCTTCCTATGCACTTATGTATGCATTGTACAGTTTATAATGTATTTTATATACAGACAAGGTTACAGATCGATCACAGGCACTAAAGGCATGCACCATGCCCCCCCCCGTTACATTTTTCTGATCTGGGATAGAAAAACTTATTTTCTTTTTGGTTTTGTAAAATATGCATTAGAAATCACCCAAAACGTTATTTTTTGTCTCTGTTACATACTAGTAAAAATCATATTATCAGTGACATTACACAATTTCACCACTGTCTGTAGATTGTGTATAGCACGTGCCGGGGGGGGGGGGGGGGGGCAATTTGATTTTGAAAATGAACAAACGATTGAATTCTAATAGTCGATATTAACAAAAATATATTGGTTAATATATGTCTAAAATGTTTTCGGATGTGTAGTGACTCATGTGCTTATCCGTCTCTTGTCATCTTCGCTAGTCAAGGGAGCTACCATAATGTATGGAGGTGGTAAACTGAAATATTAATCCATTATATGTGTTTTTGAAAACAGACACATATACTGTGGAAACAGTCGTGTATTACAAATATTATAATTCAGAGAGAGAGCAGAGAGAGAGAGACAGAGAAGAGAGAGACAGAGAGAGACAATCATAGTTCGAACCAGCTGAATTTTTGAAGAAGTAAAATTAAATTGAGGAAAATGGATACCATGAAGATCGAGTTCAATTAAGAAGAAGGCGCAAGGAATGGGGGGGGGGGGGGAGTGAACATTGTTTCAATGCTGTTCATGCGCTTTTTCGAAAGGCACGCTTTCATTTTTGAAAACTAGGACCACGTGCAATACGTGGCGATTTGAACATTGGACGAGAATCACTCCGTAAATAAAACCCCCATTCATCATTTTATGTGTTGAGAGAATCGTGAATTTTAAAAATAAAATTGCGTTGACGCATTTGCATTCAGGTAAGAATTTAAGTAAGTCAGTTCAATGCCGATATAAAAGATACGAGAATTTATAAAATCGGATGCGGTAAATTATTAACACATTTTTTTTTCCTTTTATTGACATGGAGGTTCGCGTAGCGTTTTGTCCATTTATTAGAAACTTAGTCGAAATTGTGAAAATTTGACATAACAGCAGAAGTTTCAAGTGAATCTGCATTCCGAGCTAAAATTATAAATAAATTTGAACTGCGTTGTTTTTAAAAGCGTTTTATGATTTTGGAGAGGGTGGTCTTCTTAAAGTTTCGTCAAATAGAAAAAAGTAATACATGTACTCGTCTTTTTGGTTAGAATATAGATACATGACTAGACTATGTAATCTTTAAATCAAATCATTTTGATGGGATTCAAATATTATAAAATTATTTAATTATGTACTATTAATATCTATTGTTACTGCGATCATATATACATTATAGCGGCGAGTAAATCTACACTTTCGACGAAATTTCAACAAACATTTTCCTTGATATTTTATAAATAATAAATTGATGTGGATTTTTTTAATGAGTATTCGATTTTTCTTTAATGCAGGGCGTTAATACGCTGTTTTATGATGTAGTTGAAAAAGGCATGTAAAGTAAATTAATAACGTCGTTCAATCATTGAACTTTAATGACGTCGCGAATATTTATAACGTCATTTAAAAAACTGCTGTTGTGACGATTTTTATCAAACTTTGACAATTTATTTCATAAAACGAGCTCGACTACCCCACAATTTTTTGGCATCAATATTTTTCAATTGGTTTTGTTTTGTTTTGATATGAATATCATCAAGAAGAACAGCACCAAATTCTCTCCATTTTAAGCTGAATTATCCAACAAAAAAGTCAGTTAACGTTATTTTCTATATAATTCAACGCAAACAGTTTCGCTGCTTGTTAAAACAATGGTATGTTTAGAACGTAATTACTAAAAACGGTGCTGTTTATTGAAAAATATTTTTTACACAGTAGTATATACATTGTCAAGATACATCTGTCAAATTTTCAGGAGGGGTTTTCGAGAAGGTCCGTAAACCCGCGACCTACGTTAATGTACTAAATGTTGTGTGCTGCATAGAAGTTTTCAAGAAAGATCTCTCTCTCTTCTCTCTCTCTCTCTCTCTCTCTCTCTCTCTCTCTCTCCTCTCTCTCTCTCTCTCTCTCTCTCTCTCTCTCATATGTAAAATGTAAAAACTTTGAACAAAGTCAAGCACTTTAAATTAAATTTTTTTAAAAATCACCATTACACTTAAACAAATGTCAGTATATCATTACTTGGTATCATTTTGAAGTAAATGCTTTAAGTTAAATATTTCTTCCTGAAAAGAAACAATGTTATAAGTTGTATTAATCATTCAAATCCTAAAATTGTGTTTATTGCCATTATGCTTTGCATCATTTCGTAAGCCTTTAAAAATGTTCTGACACTGCTGATATCTAGATTTTAAAACTAAATCTCTAATTTTTCTTTGCTTTCGTGTATTTAGGTCATTTATGATGTGAAGATGGACGACCACTGGAATGTGGCTAAAAGAAGTGTACATGAGCAACTGAGGATTAGAACCATCATTGATCGCAGCATTAAAAACCTTCCATATTCCCATCAGTCTTTGATTAATGTAAATATATTTTATATTTGATATTACAAATTAAGTCAGCATTGAAATCCTTCCGTAGTCCTATCGGTCTTTTATCAATGTATATATATTTTCTAGACAACAAATATGGGGTTGATACTTGACAATATCCTACAACTCTTGAATTACTACCCCTTTCTTTAGCCTTACCTATATAAGCCTTTGATATTCCTTAAAGGGGCATGGGTATGTTTTGAACTAAAAATGTTCAAATTTTAGATTGCCGATTTTAATGTTTACAATGCTTGACTAAGGTATTTCTAATGGTCAGGAAAAATTTGAACATCATATGTTGACTTCCAAGTGAGATACAGCACTTACAATTCTTCACTATGTAAACAAGGCTCGAGCCATGTTTTTGTTCACCTATATTGAATATGCTAGATTGTGTTCGGTTTAAAGCAGATTTTTTCAAATTACATGTTTATTCTGACACAACTAAATAGTTTCTAGTGTTTTCACATCTCATTTTGATTTAAACATGGTCTTTTCTGTGAAGTAATCTTTATGTAAACAAAAACAAGGCTCGATCCTTGTTTACATAGCAAAGAATTGTAAGTGCTGTATCTCACTTGAAACTCAACAACTGACGTTCAAATATTTGCTGACCATTAGAAATCCATAAGTGAGCATTTGTAAACATTATAAATGAAAATCTAAACATTTTTAGCTCAAAATGTGTTCATGCCATTTTAAGGCATGGTTTTTATGTGAGTGATGAATCTAGACTTATTTGGATGTTTTCATAAAATTGTAAAATTACCTTATGATAAGAACTGAACATTCATACTTTTGACTATTTTGTAGACACTTGTCCAGGAAGCTGTTCAGTATTGGGAGAACACATTAAAGATTAAGCGTTCCTCAGCAAGCACCATCCGCCTCAACAGGTACAATATATAAACCACAGGGTCTGTCCAAGTCTTTGTAAATTTAAAAGCATATGGTAGTTGCTGACTTACTGCTTGTCAGTCAGTAAATTTTGTTTGTAAGTTAGCTGGAGAGCCACTGTTATGGATGTACAAAAGTCTGCAGTTTACAATGGAAAATTTGCTTGACATTCTGGTCTAGAATGTATTACCACATATTTTAAACTCAGGGCTCTCTCAGAAAATTTTGGCTGCATCAGGACCTGTCATTGGATTCGGGAACATTTTTTATGGACACCACCACCCCCCCCCCCCCCCGTATGTTTGCATATGCTGTCGGTCAGAATGTTACTACATGTAGGTCTGTAAACCAAGTGTTGTCCACTCATTGTCTGAAAACCCTTTGCTTGACAGACATCAAACTTTTTGAACTGGTTTTTGCTAAAGAGTAGATGATTCCTATTAATTTTAAGGTCAAAGGTCAAGATACTCCAGCCTTAGGAAGATACTTTCCACTCAATATCTTGAGAACCCTTTGCTTGACAGACATTATCAAACTTAGTACACTGATTTCCCCAAAGATACTGATTTTAACATTATTAGGTCAAAGGACAAGGGTCAAAATAGACATCTGCTCAATATCTTGAAAACATTTTGTTTGACAACACATCAGACCAGGGTCACTTATTCTGCCTAAGGAGTAGATGGCCCCAACTAAGTTTTGACTTTATTAATAGTGATGTTTTGTTGTAGGCTGTTTGAATAACGGTTATTTCTGAAGTAGGAAGTGTTCCTATAAAAGAGTTAACTATGAATGTTTGGAGACAATGTGTCCATAACAGGTATTCTAATTTTTGTAGGCAGTGCACTATTAACAGAATTATCTATGAATGTTTGTAGGCAGTGTGTCAATAATATGGTTGTCTATGAACGTGGAGACCGGTACTGTGTGGGTTACTGCTCTCCCCAAACAAAATGTGGAGATTTCCTAATTCCAGAGCAACATTTAGAGGTACGTATGTACTTTTATTGGTAGAATGCTATAAGCATACCCTTACTGTGTAAAATCAGTGCACTTATTCGGTGCAATTTTGATTTGTATATTTAAAGACCCAATTTTAAGCCACCCCACTTGAAATTTACCTGGATGAAGATGAAAAACACTTGTCAATTAAATGAGAGACAATAGAGCTGGTCATGACATGGATTCGGCCAAGCGTGTCATCTTGGCACTCAAGCTTGGATGTACTACTGGTGTGGCTACAGCTTTCATCTACTGCAATTTTTTTTTTAATTAGGAGTCAATAATTACGTGAACTAAAGATTCAAACATCAGAAATAAATCAGTCACAGTAACATTGTATCAAATATCATAAAAAAATCACTGTACAAATGAGCAGCAATTCAAGCATTATTGATTAGCTTATGATGGCTAGAATTGGGATCCAGAAAAAATGAAGATTCCATAGTCGCAGTACCAGCTAAGTACTATTGGTATACACATTATCAAAACTCATATAATGTATTTGTACATAAAAATAAAATTCTTATAATGATATTCGTGAATTATTTGTAGCAATGTTACTATCACGATCAGAGCAGCGGCAAACTGAAAAGCTCGGGCCAAGCCGGCACTGGCGTCACAAATGCAGATTTTATTCTGTATGTGGCTGCACTGCCTTCCGCTAAATGCCAACAAGCCAAAACGATTGCTTATGCAGCTCATTGCCAACAGGAAATCATATTAGATAGGTAAGGATTTTGTGCACCTTCCTCTTGTTTAATCTTCATTGTCAGTATCAATCCGTCTAGTGTCACATGCATCTGCCTCATCTGCAGATTTCATGTTAAGTTTTTCCTCTGAAGATGTTGATAGATAGCTGTCACACCATAGATAGGCTGTACATTTTGGAAGCAACTCTTTTGCAAAAACCACAGTCAGATGATTGAATGGATTTTTGTTTACTTGTAGCTGGTTACAACAGTATTTGTCCGGATTCTGTGTCGACTTGCTTTCTGCTTGTCCAGACTCTGTGTTGACTTGCTTTCTGTTTGTCCGGATTCTGTGTCGACTCGCTTTCTGTTTGTCCGGATCCTGTGTCGACGTCCTTTCTGTTTGTCCGGATTCTGTGTTGACTCGCTTTCTCTTTATGTATTACAGACCTGTAGCTGGTTACATCAGTATTTGTCCAGATTCTGTGTCCACTCGCACTCACGACAGAACACAGCTACTGTCCACAATGAAGCATGAAATCCTGCATGCTCTGGTAGGGTGAAATACACAATCACTGTTATATTTAGATAACACCTGTTATATTTAGATAACACATACTCTTATAGAATAAAATACACCATCGCTGTCATATTTAGATAACACATACTCTTATAGAGTAAAATACACAATCGCTGTCATATTTAGATAACACATACTCGGGCCCCAAGGACCAAGTAAACTGAGAATAGACTTAAGTCTAAATTCAAATCCAGCTTACTTTTGAAATAATTTTCATAAACAAATGAAATTTTCAGTTTTTGTTTGCATTTGATTTCAATTTAAAAACCTGCAGTGTTTTTCAACATATGTGCTGTAACTCTTTAGATATAAGTAATCAAAATTTAGACTTAAGTCTATTCTCAGTTTATGGTCTTGGGCAGGGTTATGAGAAAAATTCTGCAATCATTGTCATATTTAGATAACATATTTACTCCAGCAGAATAAAAATCCACATTTATATCTGTGGATATTTAGATAAGACAAACTCGGGTAGAGTAAGAAATACCGCTATATTTAGACAATGTATAAACAGCTGATAGTTAAAAGGGAAATTTGCAAGAACTGTTATTGGATAAACATTACTTTTTTAGAAGAGACAGTTTTCTTCAATAAAAGCAAAGTGGATAAACTACTGAATTTTATGTTTATATTCCAAGAGCAAGAACAGAGTATAAGACTGCTCTAATTCAGTATGTGCAACAGTTTTATGGCATGAAATCTTTTAAAGAAACATCCCTTTGCATAATGTAATTTTGATAAGTTTCAAATCTGCAAATCTTCATAGCCATTTTAATTATACTTTTAATTGTATTAAAGTTGATTGTATATGTATAACGTTTTTACGTTTTTGTACACCAAATATTGTGATTTTAGGGATTTTCTGCTGGGCTGTATGCTTTCTACAGAGACCAGTTTGGGAACCCCCTAACAGCAAGAGATCCCTCCAGCAACAAGCCGATACACACCCACCCCATGTATGTTATCATAGTTTATACGCCAGTTCATATTTTGTTTTTAAAAATTTATAAGATTAAAAAATACCAAAGAAAAGATGGATTTTTTAGATGTAAAAAGTGTGCATATGTTGATTTGTTATTATGTTTAGTTTTGTGATTTCAGATTCAAATTCTACGTCTGGAGTGATCGTGTGATGAAGAAGGTCATACGATATGGATGGAAAACCGCTGGGGGAGGCATAAACAGAAGCGTCAATCTGATTGTCACCCCAGCCGTGCAGGTAAACGGCTGATGAACTCGGGGGAACGTGGTATACTTGAGAATCAGTTCAGTTCATGGGAGCCAATTTTCATGGATAGTCAATATTTTATTTATTTTAGGGTCAAGTTTCATGAGTATGGTTTCTGTACATTGTATAGAGTTTGTGTAGTTTATTTTAAGTTTGAAATTCCATGAAAATCTAATGATTCCACATCACTTACCCAGGATTCCCCAAGAATATAGCACTTTGAGGGGACATGTTATACACCACCAAACATACAAAATGGAGGGGGGGGGTTGTTGTTGCTTGGATTAGTTACTTTGAAGTGCCCCAATGTTGTCCATATATTAAATGACTTTAAAAAGAAGTCACACACTACAGAATTCTGCTATTTTCATTTAAGATCTATTTTCATGACATTGTAAATGATGTGGATAGTATTTGAGTAATGTAGGGTGTCTCATGAAGGACATGAGCTAGCTAGACAATAAGTTATGTTTTATTTTGGAATTGTGATGTTGCCATGTTTTGATATAGAGAGAAGTCCGTCGCCATTTTAATTGCCCTAGTTTGGAAGGAGCTGAGGTGGAGAACCAAGGGATTTATGGGACCTCGGTCACACACTGGGAAAAACGTTTGTTTGAGGTAAGAATATGTACCGGTATGTTAAAGGATTTATAGGATTCTGTCTTACACTGGGAAAACACCTGTTTGAGGTAAGAATAGGTATGTTAGAGAAGGGGCCAATGGAATGTCAGTCACACATTGGGGAAAAAACACCTGTTTGGGTAAGAATACTGTAAACATATTATGATTTACTGTGGATTTATTTAGTGATTTTGGCAGAAGACTCAAGAGTATGTCCACTAAATCAAGTACACCACCAACAGGGGCGTGCATTATAATGGACAAAAGCAAAAGGGGAAGTGAACATCCGCTAAATTAACTCTGCGTCAAATGTTGGAAAATCAAATTTCCGCTAAATATCATACATGTTAGATATAATACATTTACAATAGATTTGAATGATTTTTAGAATACTTATCATTAATTGTAAGAATATGAATTAAATGAAACGTACAGTCTCAGCCTCGTCACAAACTTTTCAAATGGACCTCATGTTAACAGAATCAGGGAAAAACTTTGATGGTCTCTGATGAAGTTTTTGTACAAACTTCATGTTTACAGTATTTTAAAAACAAGGAAATACTTTGATGAAGTTTTTGTACAGACCTTGTGTTTACAGCATCAGGGAAATTGAGGGTCTCTGATGAAGTTTTTACGTTTTACAGAATGAGGTGATGACGGGTACGTACACACAGAATCCTGTCATTTCCAGGGTAACGCTGGCTCTCATGGAGGACACAGGGTAGGTACTATATATAACTCAGGGGGACGTGGAAACACCATGCCCTGCTGGAAAGTTACGGAAATTCAGTCTAGAGGTCTCATCATTGTGTAAACATCATGGTTTATTTAAAAAATGTATGAGGGTAATGTGAGATTTTGGTATGTTATCATGCTTTCATGTAAAATAGTAATACTCGACTGATTGACTAATAAATGGTTGGAAAAAACAGACTGTTTCCAGTGGGAGTAAAGGCCACACCCTCCAAAGTGATTGTAGCTATAGCAACAGAAAGCTTTTCTTGACACTAAGTGATACATGTATTATAAAAGATTACCACCTGCACACAGATTGTGCGAAATAGTGCATGTAGTTGAGGGTAACATGAAAAATTTTCACCCAAAGAAAACCGTTTTCATTTTCGTCTGTTTAGCAGTTGACAATGTTTTCCTTCAAGTGAAAATTTCATTGTTGCCCTCAACTAAGTGCGCTATCTACATGTATATGATATGCAATAAGTACACTCAGTATTTAGTTGTCAGAATGACCCTGAAATGCCAATAATACTTGTGTAATTGATATACCGGTAGAACAAATGTTTTCTTGAATAAATTTGCAATCTCTGTTTTATGGGTTTTTAAAGGTGGTACCAGGTGAATTACAATATGGCAGAAGATCTAGAGTGGGGGAAAAATCTCGGCTGCGATTTTTCCCCCACTCTAGATCTTCTGTTTTATGGGTTTTTAAAGGTGGTACCAGGTGAATTACAATATGGCAGAAGATCTAGAGTGGGGGAAAAATCTCGGCTGCGATTTTGTGATGAAGAGTTGTAAAGATTGGATGGATTCTCACCGACCTCCGTAAGTAATGACGACGCGTAATTAATAACAGTCCCTCCGAAGTAATGAAGACACTAAAAATCACAGACCTCCGTAAGTAATGTAGACACGTAAATACCAGACCTCCGTAAGTAATGAACACGTAAAAATCACAGACCTCCGTAAGTAATGAAGACACATAAAAATCACAGACCTCCGTAAGTAATGAAGACACGTAAAAATCACAGACCTCCGTAAGTAATGAAGACACGTAAAAATCACAGACCTCCGTAAGTAATGACGACACGTAAAAACACAGACCTCCGTAAGTAATGAAGACACATAAAAATACAGACCTCCGTAAGTAATGACATGCCGTAAAAATCACAGACATCCATAAGTAATGTAGACACGTAAAAATCACAGACCTCCGTAAGTAATGACGATGCGTAAAAATCACAGACCTCCATAAGTAATGTAGACACGTAAAAATCACAGACCTCCGTAAGTAATGACGATGCGTAAAAATCACAGACCTCTGTAAGTAATGTAAACACGTAAAAATCACAGACCTCCGTAAGTAGTGACAACTCGTAAAAATCACAGACCTCCGTAAGTAA
>CAJDSM010000067.1:11063-25976 GCA_903981925.1 Ostrea lurida
TGTTGATTTTTACGTGTCTTCATTACTTACGGAGGTCTGTTGATTTACGTGTCTACATTACTTACAGAGGTCTGTGATTTTTACGTGTTCTTCATTACTTACGGAGGTCTGTGATTTTTACGAGTCGTCATTACTTACGGAGGTCTGTGATTTTTACGTGTTTACTTACTTACAGAGGTCTGTGATTTTTACGAGTCGTCATTACTTACGGAGGTCTGTGATTTTTACGGTGTACATACTTACAGAGGTCTGTGATTTTACGAGTCGTCAATACTTCGGAGGTCTGTGATTTTTACGTGTCTACATACTTATGGATGTCTGTGATTTTTACGCATCGTCATTACTTACGGAGGTCTGTGATTTTTATGTGTCTTCATTACTTACGGAGGTCTGTGATTTTTACGTGTCGTCATTACTTACGGAGGTCTGTGATTTTTACGTGTCTTCATTACTTACGGAGGTCTGTGATTTTTACGTGTCTTCATTACTTACGGAGGTCTGTGATTTTTATGTGTCTTCATTACTTACGGAGGTCTGTGATTTTTACGTGTCTTCATTACTTACGGAGGTCTGCGATTTTTACGTGTCTACATTACTTACGGAGGTCTGTGATTTTTTAGTGTCTTCATTACTTACGGAGGACTGTTTTAATTACGCGTCGTCATTACTTACGGAGGTCGGTGAGAATCCATCCAATCTTTTAACTCTTATCACAAAATCGCAGCCGAGATTTTTCCCCCCTCTAGATCTTCTGCCATATTGTAATTCACCTGGTACCACCTTTAAAACCCATAACTTACGGAGGACTGTTATTAATTACGCGTCGTCATTACTTACGGAGGTCGGTGAGAATCATCCAATCTTTACAACTCTTCATCACAAAATCGCAGCCGAGATTTTTCCCCCACTCTAGATCTTCTGCCATATTGTAATTCACCTGGTACCACCTTTAAAACCCATAAAACAGAGATTGCAAATTTATTCAAGAAAAATATTTGTTCTACCGGTATATCAATTACACAAGTATTATTGGCATTTCAGGGTCATTCTGACAACTAAATACTGAGTGTACTTATTGCATATCATATACATGTAGATAGCGCACTTAGTTGAGGGCAACAATGAAATTTTCACTTGAAGGAAAACATTGTCAACTGCTAAACAGACGAAAATGAAAACGGTTTTGTTTGGGTGAAAATTTTTTCATGTTACCCTCAACTACATGCACTATTTCGCACAATCTGTGTGCAGGTGGTAATCTTTTATAATACATGTATCACTTAGTGTCAAGAAAAGCTTTCTGTTGCTATAGCTACAATCACTTTGAGGGTGTGGCCTTTACTCCCACTGGAAACAGTCTGTTTTTCCAACCATTTATTAGTCAATCAGTCGAGTATTACTATTTTACATGAAAGCATGATAACATACCAAAATCTCACATTACCCTCATACATTTTTTTAAATAAACCATGATGTTTACACAATGATGAGACCTCTAGACTGAATTTCCGTAACTTCCAGCAGGGCATGGTGTTTCCACGTCCCCCAGTTATATATAGTACCTACCCTGTGTCCTCCATGAGAGCCAGCGTTACCCTGGAAATGACAGGATTCTGTGTGTACGTACCCGTCATCACCTCATTCTGTAAAACGTAAAAACTTCATCAGAGACCCTCAATTTCCCTGGTGCTGTAAACACAAGGTCTGTACAAAAACTTCATCAAAGTATTTCCTTGTTTTTAAAATACTGTTAACATGAAGTTTGTACAAAAACTTCATCAGAGACCATCAAAGTTTTTCCCTGATTCTGTTAACATGAGGTCCATTTGAAAAGTTTGTGACGAGGCTGAGACTGTACGTTTCATTTAATTCATATTCTTACAATTAATGATAAGTATTCTAAAAATCATTCAAATCTATTGTAAATGTATTATATCTAACATGTATGATATTTAGCGGAAATTTGATTTTCCAACATTTGACGCAGAGTTAATTTAGCAGATGTTCACTTCCCCTTTTGCTTTTGTCCATTATAATGCACGCCCCTGTTGGTGGTGTACTTGATTTAGTGGACATACTCTTGAGTCTTTCGCCAAAATCACATAAATAAATCCACAGTAAATCATAATATGTTTACAGTATTCTTACCCAAACAGGTGTTTTTCCCCAATGTGTGACTGACATTCCATTGGCCCCTTCTCTAACATACCTATTCTTACCTCAAACAGGTGTTTCCCAGTGTAAGACAGAATCCTATAAATCCTTTAACATACCGGTAACATATTCTTACCTCAAACAAACGTTTTTCCCAGTGTGTGACCGAGGTCCCATAAATCCCTTGGTTCTCCACCTCAGCTCCTTCCAAACTAGGGCAATTAAAATGGCGACGGACTTCTCTCTATATCAAACATGGCAACATCACAATTCCAAAATAAACATAACTTATTGTCTAGCTAGCTCATGTCCTTCATGAGACACCCTACATTACTCAAATACTATCCACATCATTTACAATGTCATGAAAATAGATCTTAAATGAAATAGCAGAATTCTGTAGTGTGTGACTTCTTTTTAAAGTCATTTAATATATGGACACATTGGGGCACTTCAAAGTAACTAATCCAAGCAACAACAACCCCCACCCCCCCCTCCATTTTGTATGTTTGGTGGTGTATAACATGTCCCCTCAAAGTGCTTATTCTTGGGGAATCCTGGTAAGTGATTGGAATCATTAGATTTTCATGGAATTTCAAACTTAAAATAAACTACACAAACTCATAACAATGTACAGAAACCATACTCATGAAACTTAACCCTAAAATAAATAAAATATTGACTTCCATGAAAATTGGCTCCCATGAAATGAACTGATTCTCAAGTATACCACGTTCCCCGAGTTCATCAGCCGTTTACCTGCACGGTGGGGTGACAATCAGATTGCGCTTCTGTTTATGCCTCCCCAGCGGTTTTCCATCCATATCGTATGACCTTCTTCATCACACGATCACTCCAGACGTAGAATTTGAATCTGAAATCACAAAACTAAATAATAACAATCAACATATGCACACTTTTTACATCTAAAAAATCCATCTTTTCTTTGGTTTTTTTAATCTTATAAATTTTTAAAAACAAAATATGAACTGGCGTATAAACTATGATAACATACATGGGGTGGGTGTGTATCGGCTTGTTGCTGGAGGGATCTCTTGCTGTTAGGGGGTCCCAAACTGGTCTCTGTAGAAAGCATACAGCCCAGCAGAAAATCCCTAAAATCACAATATTGGTGTACAGAAACGTAAAAACGTTATACATATACAATCAACTTTAATACAATTAAAGTATAATTAAAATGGCATGAAGATTTGCAGATTTGAAACTTATCAAAATTACATTATGCAAAGGGATGTTTCTTTAAAAGATTTCATGCCATAAAACTGTTGCACATACTGAATTAGAGCAGTCTTATACTTGTTCTTGCTTTGGAATATAAACATAAAATTCAGTAGTTTATCCACTTTGCTTTTATGAGAGAAAACTGTCTCTTCTAAAAAAGTAATGTTTATCCAAAACAGTTCTTGCAAATTTCCCTTTTAACTACCAGCTGTTTATACATTGTCTAAATATAGCGGTATTTCTTACTCTACCCGAGTTTGTCTTATCTAAATTCCACAGATATAAATGTGGATTTTTATTCTGCTGGAGTAAATATGTTATCTAAATATGACAATGATGCAGATTTTTACTCAACCCTGCCCCAAGACCATAAACTGAGAATAGACTTAAGTCTAAATTTTGATTACTTATATCTTAAGATTACAGCACATATGTGAAAAACACTGCAGGTTTTTAAATTGAAATCAAATGCAAACAAAAACTGAAAATTTCATTTGTTTATGAAAATTATTTCAAAAGTAAGCTGGATTTGAATTTTAGACTTAAGTCTATTCTCAGTTTATGGTCTTTGGGGCCCGAGTATGTGTTATCTAAAATGACAGCGATTGTGTATTTTACTCTATAAGAGTATGTGTTATCAATATGACAGCGATGGTGTATTTTATTCTATAAGAGTATGTGTTATCTAAATATAACAGGTGTTATCTAAATATACAGTGATTGTGTATTTCACCCTACCAGAGCATGCAGGATTTCATGCTTCATTGTGGACAGTACTGTGTTCTGTCGTGAGTGCGAGTGGACACAGAATCTGGACAAATACTGATGTAACCAGCTACAGGTCGTAATACATAAAGAGAAAGCGAGTCAACACAGAATCCGCGACAAACAGAAAGGACGTCGACACAGGATCCGGACAAACGAAAGCGAGTCGACACAGAATCCGGACAAACAGAAAGCAAGTCAACACAGAGTCTGGACAAGCAGAAAGCAAGTCGACACAGAATCCGGACAAATACTGTTGTAACCAGCTACAAGTAAACAAAAATCCATTCAATCATCTGACTGTGGTTTTTGCAAAGAGTTGCTTCCAAAATGTACAGCCTATCTATGGGTGACAGCTATCTATAAGACACAAATCTATATTTGATTTCGCCACTTATGGATATTGTTAATAGAAAATGAATATCATTACAACAGTTTGCTAGACATGCACCCCTACTGTAAGCAGCTCCGACAGGGGATGTTACGGACAGATTGTACACGGAACAGGAAAGCTGTGGCATTCTGTAATCTGGTGGAATACTCGGGACCTATACCCCCCGAATATCAGGTCAATAAATCTTTGTATTTGACAAGTTTAAACTTATAAAGGAATGTCATATATTTTCAAAATTTTACAGCTTTATCAATGTACATAGTAAACATCAGATTTTGTCGTGTGTCTTTGCAAAAAAAAAATTTCGGTGATTATCATTCATGCAACACAGATATGGACTCCTGGTAATTATACATCATGAGAAATTACTCTAATTTCTGTTTCTATTTACAGTATTTTACTGCAGCGTCAGGTGTGCAGTGGTCTGGGGACTTCAGAAGACTGGGGGGCTCCGTGGAGCTGGCAGATTACTGTCCCTATCTACAGGTCAGATCAAAAGTATCTAATGAATTTAGAAAGGTTTACAACATGAAGAATATAAATATGGCGAATATAATGTGTGTTATATTTGTTATAGGAGTTTATCTGGAGAGAAAAGGATGTTAATGTCCGAGATTCCAGGTGTTTTCTGCCAGGGAATGTCCCCAGTAAGTAGTAAGGAACGTCCCCAGTGAGTTGTAGGTACAACACCTCCAGTAAGCAGTCGAGAACATTCCCAATGTTTCCAGTATGTTGAAGGGAACATTCCCAATAAGTTGTTGGGAATAACCCCAGTAAGTAGGTACATCTCCAGGAAGAGTCGGGAACATTCCCAATGTTCCCAGTAAGTTAACCAGAAAGTAGTCGAGAATGTTTTTGATGAGTTGTATGGAACATTCGCAGTATTCTGGAACAATACCAGTAAGTGGTTGTGAATGTTTATGATAAGTTGTACGGAACATTCGCAGTAAATATTCTAGAACACGTACTTGGGAATTGTTCAGTAAGAATTCAGGAACATTCTCAGTAAGTAGAGGTTAAGTTTCTAATAAGTTGTTTGGAATGTCCCCGGTAAGTATCAAGAATATCTCTAGTAAGTAGTAGAGAACTTTCCCAGTAATTAATAATTGACAAATGATTCGTTAGAAGTTTCTATTACCTTGGTTGCCTGAGAACATTCCCAACTAGTATTGGAGTTTATCTCCAAAAGTCACCTGTATATGCAGATTTCTGTGAGATTTTTCCAATGATGACTGAGATTATTCTAATGTTGACTGAGATTTTTCTAATGCATCTTCGCTAGCCAAGGGTTTTCGGGTCCACTCCGCTAGCCAAGGGTTTTCGGTCCACTCCGCTCCCATAGGGGAGCGGAGTGGACCGAAAAACCCTTGGTTAGCGAACGATGTTTCTAATGTTGACTGAGATTTTTCTGATGTTGACTGTGAGATTTTTCTAATGTTCGCTCCTTCTGATGTATTTTTTTTGTAGAGCCCTCTCTAAACTTCTATGGGGAGTCTTACGGTGCCAACTCTCTGTGTGTTAATCATGGATCTTCCCTGTGGACGTTACAGCAGTGTAACCGGCTAATCCACACCACTCATGGCGGGAGTGGCTGCTACCAGGTCTGAAAATCATCTCACAAAATAAACGCAATCATTGGTCAAAACAGTCTAGTGATTATAATCATGTCCTTTCATCCACTCACTCGGTATAGAACTATGTCAGCAGATCTAGTCACAGTGTGCTTAAAACAAGGTCATGGTATATTTTAAGGTCACTTGCTACAAACAAACTTCTTTTCAAAAATGATGAAAATGGATACATACATGTGATATGTACAAACTGTCCACAAAATTGCACACTTTTTCAACCCAATTAACTCTGTCACTCCTGTACATTCAAATTCACTCTAAATGATAAATGGTACAGGTTTTCAGGTCTAGTCCTATAAATTCAGTCTAACAGTTAATTCACTCCAACTAAAGTTCATATTCTTGGCAGATCGCAGACAAAAGTGCTCTCCACTGTGGTCAAAAGTAGGTCATTACAGGTGGTTTGTTTGAGGAGAAACTAAGCCATAATTGTCATAGCTAATTGACACTTTGATTTAAAATTTATTTCAAATGATTTTAAAAAAAACCAAAATGTAAGCAGTCTTTAACATAGTTTGTTACTGTTGTCTGTATTTGAGACATAGCAATTATGAGGATAAAAAGGTCAATTTCCAATAAAACATCTTTTATTACTTTGAAAATATTTCTAAAATCTTAATTTTTTTAATGTTATGTTGGAATAATCTAAGATCTCCTTTAATTAGTACCTTTATTGATCATTAGAAAATTAGAAATTTTGAAATATTATAAGGTCTCCACAACAATCAAATCATGGAATTTGTAAAAATATTTCTCAACATCATACTTTTATTGACATATAAAATCATTTTATGATTGATATTTTGTACAGATTTTGTACCACATTTTGTAAATTTGTGTACAGATTTTTCACTAAAAATCACACCTTTTCAAAGGCATTATACAGATTTGTGGTTGAAAAATTATCACATGTATGTGGATACTAAATTTAAGGTTGTGCAAGGAAAGGGAATAAATTTCACCACATGTAACTTGACATTATAGAGTTTCACTGAATAGGCCCCTTTTTCACATGCAGCTTATTTTCAATATTCTTGAAGTAAATGGATCTGTCATCAGTAATTCTTGATGCTAACCGAGTTTGAATGTTTCAGTTAAAATTTACAAACTGTCAAAGATGCAAGGAAAGTTATACCCATATGCTTTGCAACTAAGGTAGTTGTAATTTAATATTTAATCACAAATAGAAAAAATCCTATATACATATTGTATATAAATCAGCTGATTCCCATTCTTGTATGTATTTCTCAATAGTGAGAGAATGGGAAAGGAAGTTATTCCCAGTTTACAGAAGAGCAGCTGTTTAACCATGTGTGTAATCCGAGTCACAAGAATAATCAGGACACTAGAAATCTCAAGATCGTGAGTGTTACGATCCTTCCATTAAGAATACCAAAGAAGCTCTGGGCGAATAAAAACTGTAACCTGGAGGAGTATTTGTGGATGGTACTTTTAAACTGTGTATTAATTTCTCTTCTAATGTTCAGTCCACGAGCTTTACTGAGCTGTCTTATTTATGTATGAAGTATAGATAGATAACAAAGCTAGATTCTCGGTTTAACCTAAAAAAAATATGGCTTACTTTTGTCTAGTATATATGATGATATATTGATAATACACACAGAAATAAAGCTACACCATATGTCCCTAATACCTGGAATCGAACTTTGTGCATAGTGGCGAGTATTCGTAGCATTGCAGTTTTATATGAAGGTTAATGGTGGTTTAAATTTTTGTCATTAAATATTATTGCAGCTCAGCTACGCCCTGCTTTTGTAGCTAGCGTACCCTTTAGATCCTTGGAGATTTCATAACCCATAGTCTCCATAATACATTATAGTAAATGCAAGTTCCACGTACATGTAATCCTGCTTATTTTTTTTGAGGGTTTCATTGTATAATCAGATGACCATTTGGTTATGTTCTAGGTGAACACCAATAACGTGAAAATGCACAGATGGTCGATGAATGGCAATAAATAGGTGCACAGATTCTTTTTTAATACAGTTTTAGATGGACGACTACTACAAGCAAAGACTAGAGTAGGTTAGGTTGTTTTAGACAATGTGTTAATGATTGGAGTATTGTTATTTTTTTTTCAAAGATAAGAAAACAACTGCTTCATTTTTTTAGCAGGTATTATAAACCATATAATGGTGTTGTCCGGTAACATTAAGTATATATGTCTATATCCCATTTTGATGAAACGACCATTGAGTACTGTACTATCCGTTCTCACATGGTTTAACTGTCTTTGTAATACCATTCCGTTAAATTGAATCTTTTTTTTCAAGAGTATATGGAATTTTGTAACATTGAAATAATATTCTACTTTATTTGGGCCAAATTAAAGAAGAGTAGGATTCATATTAACTGATACTTTTTTTTGCAGTTTAAATTGTCAAAGGATTATATATCATTTTACTAATTTAATCAAGCCATGCGGTAACCTACTATCTCAAAAAGAAGTTAAGTACAACAGTATAAAGTGTGCAACTTTGTTTCCTCACAAAATCGTGCAATATTGATTTTATTAAAAAGATTGTGAGTAGTGATATTACTTGAAAAATTATGCTCTTACAACGAAGGGCTGGTTCTTTTTTTTGGAGAAAAATTCAGAACTGTACTGCATTAACTAGCAAAAATACTGTGACATTTTCTAATTTTATTATCATTAATTATGGGATTTGCTTAAGTTTTTTTAAATTGTCTTTATAGTAAGAAGAGGATTGTTTGTGGTTTTTATTATGTGATTGAAAAATTTGTTATTTGTATATACTATTATGTAATTTTTGCTTTAAAATTATCGCCTTAGTTGTAGTACACATCTGTATATTTTAAAGACATGAGAGAAGGTGGATGTATTTCGAACGCGTGTGCGGATAGATAACTCAGGGACTCCGAGTTATGCATACATTGCTAGTCTTCTTGTGCCATTTTATTGTGTCAGTGTTATACAATATTTTGGTGTATGGTTCTCTAATGTAAAATTTAATTTTTTCTTTTTATACATACACACAAATGCACTACATTATCTAGAAACTTATTTAATCCCGTACAATGTCTGAGACTTTTCAATCCACAGTGTCAGGGGCTTATATTTATTACTCAGTGTTCTTTTCAATAGGAAGTATAATGAGCAATACTTGGTCCATGTTAACCAGCTCGCGAGGGCTCTATCCTTAATACTTAGTATTTTTCTTCCGCGTAAAAGCTCTTATATGATGTGTGAGTTAGTGGTCTTGGTATGTGAAGTGGTGCGAATCAGAATAATATAATTGGACTTTGAGAGACACGCGTTATGTACACATTTTGTATCATTTTTTTTAAATATCAAAGGTCTAACTAAAAGTAAAATTAGGGTTAACGAAATCCCGACTTGTAATTTACCCCAACGACCAACCACGCAGGAGAGCACACTCTCTAACACTTGGGACGAGCTTCCACAAACCTTGTCAGTCCATTATGGATTGAGATAGTTATGGGAAACCTATGAGATAAGATAGGCCATAGAGTTTTACAATAAGGCTTTGAATACGATTAATTTTATCGTTATAAGATCAACTCTGCGGTTCTTTCATGTTTGGTCTCTTATGTATATTTGAAAAGAGCTCATTAATTATTTATAATCCTAATAAATTCATATTCAAAACTACATCATGATATAACAATACAACTGCTATAAATTCTATAAATTCCTTCACTCTAACAATCCACTATATGCGGTCCACAGGAGAAGGAGCGAAGAGTGATATAGACAGGATGTAAGTTATTGTTGTCATTTACCTAGAAGTTTTGAAATACGATTGATCAATTAATCTGTTATCTTTGTAACAGTAATCCAACTTAGTACAATATTATTTGTTAAACACTGGTATACAATTATTCTATTAAACCAAACTGATATCATGTATGTCAATTGTGTAGATATGTGACTAATCCTTATTCTCATCTCATATGCAAATTTTAATATCGCACTATATTTAGAGCTTGCAATCGGAAACCATGTCCCGTAATAAAGCTTGTACCTCCTTACATTAAATAGGACGCTTGCCGTGTACCATGTCGAGAAATATTTTTTTCTGACACTACGATCAACACTGATACCAGACAAACAATATCCAAGAGCACACAAATAGTGTTAGGTGGACATATTCTCTATAACCCCGCCTTTCTGTGACGCATTTTGGCATTTGGCATTTATCTCCAAAGACTGCTGTTGACCTATGTCAAACCATAGTAACTAAATATGTGCATGACTGTGGTATGTAAAGAAACTTGTTTTGAGACAATTGTTATAAGACATCCCAAAAAACACTAACAAATAAATGGCCACAGGAAGAATACTAAGAATATCTCTCGCCAAAAATCGTCCCCATACAAGTCAGCAGCATCAACCCTTCAATGAACGTTCAATTCAGGAACAACCTACATTTATGGTAAGTAACTATGAATATATATTTGGCGAATATATACATATACATATACAACAATTTTGGCCAACTACAGAGATCTATTTGAAATAAAATAAGCCCAAACTGATATGCTGATAATTAAAATATCACTATAATTTATTTTGTAGTATGGCGAAGTCAGGTTTTTCTTTGCCAGAAGAAAACCGCACGCGTGGCTACCAGCATCTCAGTTTCATCAACTTTTATAAAATTCAATACCATTTTTATGAAACCAAAGTCTCAGCACCGACTTTTTGTCACCTATGTTTATAATTTGAAATCATGAGAGATTAACAACAAAAATCAGAAAATATGTGGGGTTGTTTTTCGTTATGTCTGATCCTTAGTTGGGAATCGACCTTTTGAAATTAAATGACAAAGTTTACAGAGAGAGATCGATTTTGTATTATTCATTAAATGGAGAAAAGACATTAGCTATCTCATTCAGAGAGGATATGACAGATTTTACACAAAGTAATATGTAAATCCGTAAAAAAATGAACTGTTATATCTAAACATAAAAAAAATACAACCCCTACAACAATTAATAGAGACAACACTTAAATCTGCTTGAAGTTTCTAATCAAAACTTTAAGTACCGTAAAAAAAAAATCTTGCACTAATTTGAACTAATTCGCACTACTTTGTTCATATATTTAGTGTACACTAGATCATTACAGTAGCGTGAATATTAGATACAGGCAATTTAAAAACAATTGATACAGACAGCCACTTTCGGACACTAATAGTATTGATATTAGTACTGCAAGGTTTGAGAAGTATATATTTAATTGTTATGATACATATCCTCTTAACCAGCTGCGCGTTCTACCATCACATACCATATATGCTCGTTTTGGGTCTGCTAAGAGTAAATTGACAACCTCGGCAGGTCGCGTGTACTTGCAGTCCATGTAGTAACTCTTTATCTGTGTTATAGAACAGTGGGAAAACAACCGTGTCTGATTATGATCTCAAGGTACATATCATTGGATGGGAAGAATTTTTGCCTAGCAATACGCTAGATTTATATATATTCATTATATCTCTATCACTTGAGGCATGCATCCGCTATGCTTCTGCAGTAATTATTTTGTTAGAAAGATTTGAGAGATTGGAATTACAAAATCACAGTGAGTAGTCAAAAAAGATGTGAATAGAGACAAGATACGATTCTGACATTTGATCCTGTCCTTATATTAATTTTCTAAGAACAACCCTAACTAAATGTCTCCATTTCTTACATGCCTGTTTTTATGTTCCTTCTGTCAAATGTTTACATTCTGATGTAGTATTATGGTGGTAAATATTACAACTCCAGATCATTACACAGCACACACAGTTTTGACATACGATAATATACAATGTATTTATTCAGGATTATATATTATAACTAATTAGCAAAAGTGCCACATTATCACCTATTCATATGTTAACTAGGAGAAACATCTTTGTACATATAAAGCTTCCCTGTACAACGATTAGTCAGACCTGTCATATATGATACAATATCGACAATACAACACTGCCCATACATCTGAATTTCTAATCTGGAGCTCACTCAAAAAGTTTAATCAAGCTCGTTGATAGGTTTATCTCGATACATGTAGTCACAAATGTTTTGGCAGCAACCTCTATGATAGGGACCAGCACTATCAGGGGTGCATACACACTGCCATTTTGATAATTAACATACAATGTACTGTAATAATTTTAACCCCCCAATATTCATGATCTGAATCAAAATGATTTTTAGAAGTCGTTGGGCTCTTCGTTGTTTTATCTATGAGGCTGACTTTGGTGCGCCGTGCGAATACATATATCACAGTATGAACCTCTCGTTATCTGTCCAAACTTACGCAGTGGACCTTTCAGAGAAAAGAGTTACGACTGATAATCCAATAGAGAGTTGTGAGAGAAGGGATCGCGCCAAGCATTTACCTAAAGACATTAGTTAGTTGGGACTTCCAATAACTGTCAACAAACATCCCATTGGTTATTAACAGAGTGAATTATCCCTCCTAGTTGTTCAATGAAATATACCACCGAGTTTCAACTGTACCACTTCATAATAATAAGACCACTGAATATACTGCCCAGTTCGACAACTATTAATTGCCTTTGTTATGGCCTCATCATTTTTAGTAATAAAATTCTTCACAAGCAGCATAGCTGTACATTACATAATTTGGTCTCTCAAGTATAATGTATCCATACTCTGCTGCGAGATTAATCGCAGTGTGCCCCTACGTATACCGTCCAGTGGAAACACAGCATAGGTGGATAAGGACGACAGAAATGACAGAGTCGTTTGATCGGTGTAAATGTTGATGCACCAAAGGAACGCGCAGGTTTGGTGTTTTGCTATTGATGATGTCAGGTACGGTACGACCTTTTCCGTTAGGACACAGTACTCCTCTCTTCCTGAAACGAAGATGTGTGGGACATAACAATACCATGGTGGAAAAAAAACCAATCTATAATGTCATGTAGAGAAACAGTATGTGTAGAGGAAATCACACACTATAGCATAGTAAAGAGATCGTTACATCCAATTGAAAATGAATAATGTAGAGATAATGAAAGAATGTAAATCAATACATATAGAGAAATCATACTGTGGTTAAAGAAAATTCATTATTCATGTATAGAGAGATATCAAATCCTTGGCAGGAGATATATTGAGTACAGGATAGGGAGGATAATAGATTACAGATTAAGGTAGATGTATCTCTACATATAGGGATAATGAACAAGATAAAGGAAGATGATCAAGTTAGATTATATGTTGATACAGGATAGGGGAATATCATACCTATACTCGATAGGAAGATATCATACTTGAATCATGTTTACCTCCTTTATACCCGTGATATTCCACTCATAACATAAATTTCTAATTATTAACCACTATGTTTTCCCTATGCCCGATTGTTGACGTCACAACGTACATAAAATATTTTTACGTCGTTTGTTTACAAAACACACTGACTCTGCCGACTGACTGGAATACAAATAGTGGTAACAATAAAGAAATGAAATATGTATCATGATATTCGTTGAAATAACCAAGGGTTTCTACTCTTGTTTAAACTACGTTAGTTTCAGTTCAATTGAGAAATAAAATTCTCAATACAATGATTTGTTGTTGTATTGTTGCAGGTCACCATTTCTTTACTGCGTACTAGCTACAAAGGGATGTACATGGCTTACCATGATTCAATAATGAAAATGACAAGAAGGACGAGAGAGAGGGGCGAGTGGAGGTATATAGTGAAAATAAGATATCTTCCATATCGGTTGTGTGCATATTGACATACATCTCTATATCCAAACTCTGTGTCAGTGTTTTCTTATCTCCTCGCCCAAGTGCTCGGAGATCAGAAAACTCACAACTCGTTGGTATAAATTCCATCATCAAAAGGCTAACCCATGGGCACGATCCTATAGTCATAGTTAGGTAGTACTCTGACACAATATAAATATCAATACATATAGAGGGATAATCATCATATAACATATAGGGATTTACCATGCCAATACTAAAGGTAATAATATCAAGTACATATATGCTACTATGTAGGAGGATACATATTCACGGAAGGATATTAGTATATACTGAAGATTCTTATCACAGAAGATGCAACAATCATTAGACAACCCCACCCCCCCCCACCCCAAAAGTACAGTTTGGACTGTATGGAAAATGTCCTCTACATTATTTTTTCTTGTGTCAACACAATACTTATACTTTGTGTGTAGATATATGGATCGTATGTCTTTGTAAAATGCAAAAATTGTAAATGAAAAACAAATAGATGAAAGGTAAGATAAACATATTAAATGTAACAGCTTTAACCATTAAATGTGTCTGTAAAACCTTCACATATCACTTCAACGATAAGGAAAAGAATATAAATAGAACAATACAATGACATCAACACTTAAATAGAACAATATGACATCACACATAGGACCAAGCTTACCTGGCAGATGTCTGGACAATGTGGACATATGATGTATCCGTCATGGAGGAAGAGTGGACAACGAATCGCACGTGGATTCTCTGTCCTGTCTGTAGACACTGGTAACTCATACCCTGGACATACAACACTAGCCCAGCCGTGTTGACTGCACTCAACTCTGAAAACATTCAAACTAGGTTAGCATCAAGACTTCAAACTGAAACATTCAACTCGGTTAGCATCAAGACTCAAAACCTGAAACATGTCAAACTCGGTTAGGCAATCAAGAACTTCAAACTGAAACATTC
>CAJDSM010000067.1:26001-44219 GCA_903981925.1 Ostrea lurida
GCAGTCACACGGCTGGGCTAGTGTTGTATGTCCAGGGTATGAGTTACCAGTGTCTACAGACAGGACAGAGAATCCACGTGCGATTCGTGTCCACTTCCTTCCTCCATGACGGATACATCATATGTCCACATTGTCCAGACATCTGCCAGGTAAGCTTGGTCCTATGTGTGATGTCATATTGTTCTATTTATAGTGTGATGTCATGTATTGTTCTATTTATATTCTTTTCCTTATCGTGTGAAGTGAATGTGAAGGTTTTACAGACACATTTAATGGTTAAAGCTGTTACATTTAATATGTTTATCTTACCTTTTCATGTATTTGTTTTTCATTTACAATTTTTTGCATTTTACAAAGACATACATCCATATATCTACACACAAAGTATAAGTTATTGTGTTGACACAAGAAAAAATAATGTAGAGGACATTTTCCATACAGTCCAAACTGTACTTTTGGGGTGGGGGGGGGGGGGGGTGTTGCATTTTCGGTGATGGAACATCCATATATCAATATCTCCAATATGTATCCTCCTACATGTGTATATGTATTGATATCTCTTATTTGTATTGATGTATCCCTATATGTATTGATGTATCCCTATATGTATTGATATCTCTTATATGTGTCGATGTCCTATATATATAGGATCTCCCATGGGTTGTAGTTTGATATGATTTATATCCAACGAGTTGTGAGTTTTCTATCTCCGAGCCTTGGCGAGGAGATAGAAAACACACAACGAGTTGGATATAGATTATGTCAAATCACAACCCATGGGAGATTCTTTTTATCACATGTTACCCCTTCTCTGTTTTCTTTCTGCATTACATTGAATCTGTAGCCATGTCAGTCCCTTAGACTAAGTACGCATAAAGAAAGAGTGCTCACAATACACAAACAAATCATGTTTGAGAATTTTTTTTCTATTGCTGAATAAAGTTAAACAAAGTAGAATATATTTTCACAATATCAATATTTCATTCTTTAATGTTACCACTATTTTGTATCCAGTCAGTCGGCAGAGTCAGTGTGTTTGTACACAAACGACGTAAATTTTATGTACGTTTGTGACGTCACAATCGGCATAGGGAAACTATGAGTGGAATATCAAGGGATAAAGGAGTAAAACCATGGATAAGTCATTGTTATCAATATCTCCTATATGTATCAATATCTCCTATCNTTATCTCCTATATGTAGAGATATCTCCTATCTGTATCATTATCTCCTATCTGTATCAATATCTCCTGCAAGGATTGATATCTCTCTATACATGAATATTGATTTCTTTACACATATTGATTTCTCTATATGTATTGATTTAATTCTTTCATTTCTCTACATTTATTCATTTCTATTGATGTATTGATCTCTTTACATGTATATGTAGTGATTTCTCTACACATACTGATTTCTCTACATGAATTATAGATATGGTTTTTTTTCCATGTATTGTTATGTCCTACACATCTTCGTTTCAGGAGAGAGGAGTACTGTGTCCTAAGGAAGTCGTACCCTATGACATCATCAATAGCAACACACCAAACCTGCGCGTTCCTTGTGGTGCCATCACACATTTACACCGATCAAACATCTCTGTCATTTCTGTCGTCCTTATCCACCTAGTGCTGTGTTTCCACTGGACGGTATAACGTAGGGCACACTGATAATCTCGGCAGCAGAATGGATACATATACTTGGAGACAATTATGTAATTTACAGCTATGCTGTATGTGAAGATTTATTAAAAAGAGAGGCATAACCAGCATAATATTGTGATACTGCAGACGTTCTTATATTGAGTGGTACAGTGAAACTTCGGTATCTTGAACACTGATATCTCGAATACCATGGGTATGTTGAAGTTATTTGGAAGTCCCAACTACTAATTCTTTAAGTATTTTATCCCCTTTATCTCAAATCCTTGGATATCTCGAATCTTTTTCTCGGTCCCATCGAGTTTGGGATAACGAGGTTCAATGTATTTGTATTCGCCCACCATCAGCGCAATCACAGGCCCGCTAAATCATTATCAACATGATAATGTTAATATACAGTACATTGTATGTATATCATGGTTATGCACTGATAGTGCTGTATCAAGATTGTGCCAAAACATTTGTGACTACATGTACAATAAACTATCAACGAGCTAAATTTTGAGTGAGCTCAGATTAGAAATCAGATGTTGGCTGTGTGTATTGCTTTGTATAATCAGTCTGTCTAATCTGCAGGGAAGCTTTAATGTACAAAGATGTGAGTTTTGTATTGTATATATGTATACATGTATTTATCTAGTCAAACTGTGTGCTGTGTAATGATCTGAGTTGTATTTACCACCATTCTCATCAGTAAACTGACAGAGGAATAAAACCAGGCTTAAGAAAGGACATAGTAGGTTCTTGAAAAGATAAGAAGGATCAAATGTCAGAATCGTATCTTGTCCTCATATTTTCTACTCATTTGTTTGTATCAATCTCCAAATATTTTCTACAAAAAATTACTGCAGAGACATAGCTGCAGGTAGTGTATAGATATAATGAAATAAAAATCCTATCTATGTAAAATCCTATCCATGTAGTTTGTGAGGGATATTCAGCAGGTGTGCCTGTAATACACAGATAAAGAGGTACTACATGGACTGCAATACACGGACCTGGGTTTGTGTTTAATTTCTCTCAGCAGACAACACTTTTTGTATGTAGAACATCTGTTAACATATTATCTCATTTATATTTATTTTACCTAGTACAATATCAATACTATGTGTGAAGTGGCTGTAATGTACATTGTTTAATTGTTCTAATATTCACCTACTTGTATGTTTGTGTACACAATATATGCAAGTATGCGATGTTAATTAAGTGCAAGATTTTTTTTATACAAGTTTGATAGAAACTTCAAGCAGATTAGTGTTGTGTTTTAATTGTTTTGGGGTTGTTTTTTTTTATAAAACATTTCATTTTTTTACAGGATTTACATATACTTTGTGTAAAATCTTTCATATCTTTTGATGAGCATGTATGTTCTTTCTCCTTTAATGCATAATACAAATGATCTTTTCTGTAAATTTGTATTAATTCAAAAGGTGATCATATTCTGATTTTTTTGTTAATCTCTCATGATTTCAAATTATAAACATATAAAGTGTGCAACTTTGTTTCATAAAATGGTATTGAATTTATAAAAGTTTGATGAAAACTGAATGCTTTACACGCTGGTTTTTTTTGGGCAACAGAAACTGACTGCATACTAACAAAAATATGTGAATATTTTAATTTTATCATTATTGGGGTTTTTTTTTTAAATGTTTTGTATTGAAATTGTTGTGGTTTATATTATATTTTTTATATACAATGTACTTTAAAAATATGTAGTTGTACCTGTATATTGAACATGAAGGTTGATGTGCTGTACTTTGTATGGACTGTTGCAATTTTATTTCTTCTGTGCCATTTATTTGTAGTGTTTTTTGGGTATGTCTTATGAAAATTAATTTCTTACATACACACATGCACATATTTAGTAACATTTGTACATGTTAAAGTGTATAATGACATTGGACAGAATTGAAAATCATTAACTTGTCTATAAAATGATAATTAATTTCACAATACTTTTCACAGTAGGTACTTTTTTTTTTATTCCTTCAACAAATGTATATATTTTTTTTCTTTCTCCCTCAACAAATAAAAACATGTACATTATAAAAATATTTCAAAAGTTGAATGAGGAACACACCAGAAAAGATCATTTGGACCAATCAGAGAGCATCAAATTTCCTGATCATGTAAGGAATTAGTTTTAAGACAAGTGTATAAATATTGATACTTTAGATCTGTCCTCTTGTTTTTATGCAATATGTTGCTGTCATCGAGCTATGACAACAGGTATATGTACATGTAATTACTTGAGCAGTAACCAGTTTCTTATGAATAATGTATGTGTAACGATTTTTCTGTGCTAAATCCAATATAATGAGTTCGGGCGCGCTTTGGGTTTTTCAACATATTAATTGTTTCACAATCTCTGAATTAGATTTAATATTTCTTATTTACTATATTTCCCTATCTGGGGTTTAATCAAGAGGTGAATTCCCAAAAAAACAATATAATACAAAATAGATGGACCAACAATTAGCTTCCTAACTAATAGGCAACAACAGAGCAGGTCGGCTCTGTCGGGCCACTGTCTCTGTCACAGTAACCTATTCCCTAACAAAAGTTTACTATGGGCCTTGGACGACCACCAGGAATGTCTAACCTATTTGTACAGCAAAACAGAGATAGGTCGGCTCTATTCCGGGCCACTATCTCTGTCACACCTCCTATTCTATAATACCTTGGTCGACCACCAAGAAATGCTAACACTATGGTAAGCCAACAGAGACAGGTCGGCTCTATTCGGGCCAACTATCCTATTAACACCTATTCCTATCTTGGTCGACCAGCAAGAATGTTATCACAAAGGCAAGACAAGGAAAATAAACAGTGGACTCGTATTCGGGCGCTTGAATTTATTCTCAAGTCCTTCCTTAATTTTATGTATTATTTATTATCTTTAGATGTTCACTTAACAAACAGCTAACTGAGACTGAAAACTGAAACGGCTCTGGTGCCGCTTTATATTACTCTTAGGAGAGTCCATGTTCGCTTAAAGGGTGTTGGGTGTTTGGGTCATTTCCATCATAACAAGTCATCAAAAACCGTTGATTACATAGAAAAAAATCATCACATATGGTATCATGTGCTTGATTGAAATTTAAATATGAAATATTTATAGAATGCATACATAATCTTTATACATACCCCCCGGTACTGATGTATCGTGCTATACATGTATACGGGCAGTGCCCTGTAATGAGGAAACTTTTGAGGGAGTTCAGCATGCATGGCCTTATATACATGTAGATTTGGATAAAATTGCCAAACAAGAGGAAGTACCCCAAAAATCAAACAAATTTTGTTCATTGTTGCTTTTTAAAAAACATAAAAACTGACTTTTTACATGTCCAATAATAAGAATAGTGGCAACTCTATTACTGTACTTTCAGATCAGTATTAATGATATGTGTCATAAATTTCCACTTTGCTGAAAATTTACTAGTACATGTGTATGGATCCAAGTTTTAAATTTAGCAACGAATTAACTGATGTTGTCCTATGTAAGTGGCTTCTGTTAAGTTCTGAAATTTGTTATAGTCTCCACTAATTCACAAGATAAACTAGAACCTTTCAGCAATATGCAGGATATATTTAGTTAGTACTAACATAAGTATTTCATATTATGGAATAAAATCTTTTAATACAAATTGGAAGTATTTTAATTATACTACCAGGTAAAAATGCACAAGTTTCAAATTTTCCCATTTCACTCTTTATCGCCACACCAAGTTTCGATATACTCTAATGATGCACAGAATCGTGAACTTTTATAAAAGCAGTAAAACAGGTATTGCTGAAATAATTTTGTTGCAGATGCATGTGTGTCATAGAGCATATTAATGTAACCCAGGAAAGGCATTTTGTTATTAAATGATGTTTTTTGCAAAAATAAAGAGTATTGTTATTCTTATGTAATGTTCACTTGGATTATTAGCCAGAATCAACTTTTTGTTACCTTCAATATAAATTTGTGATATAAATTGTTTTGCTCATGACAAGTTAAATCTCGGCTGTTGGTAACCCATGATGTATAATATTATACAATTATTATTGACACTTTTGAGGTCTGTACAATGATTTAGCTATACCTCAGAAGTACAATATACACTGAGTTCAAAGGACTAGGGAAATATTATATTTTGAGGGTTGCTAAATCATTGCATTGATCTCAAAATTCATAAGGCATCGGGGATGCTATAGCTGAGTTGCAGGTAACATTTTCAGGTTTTTTTGTCACCATGACCCTGAGCAGATTTTTTCAAAACCAGATATGGTTCTCACTCACTAGATATGTAATAATAGCCCAAAGTTTCGATTGAATCAGATGTATATATTTGGAGTTATTGTCCGGTAACATGAATGTTGACGCCTGCCCTCCGTCATCAAAACAGTAGCCAAGTTCAACAAATGTTGAATCGAGCTACTGGAGCCTGAAAAAAGGGTCATTTTTATTTTGCAGCATGAGTGCAAAACCCTCTCGAAAGTGATCAAAGATGATTCAAAACGCAAAAAGCAGCTGCTATCTAGAGCTTATGTAACAATACTTAGCCGGGCACCTTTGTTTATAGTGAGCATGCAAGACCTAGTCGAGATTCATTAAGAGATTGGATTACCAATGTAACTAGAAATACCATGAGCAAAGCTCAGTGATACCCACTCCCCTGTCGGTATAAAAACATTCAGGTCAAATTTAAAATAGGTGCACAGGAGTAGCGAATGGGAGGCGGGAACCCCCTGAATAAAATACATAGGCAAAGTCCATGTTTTGCTATGGGAACCCCAAAATCATTCGAGATCAAAATCTAGAATAGGAGGTGCACAATGGCAACATGTAACAAAGAATCCCTGAAAATTTCATAGAATTCTATGGAGTGGTTGTAGAGGAGTAAGCGGGTGGGTATATTGTTTTACGTCCATCTTGACAATATTTCACTCATGAAGATGTCACTATTGCCGGTGAAGGGCTGCAAATTTAGGCTTGTGCTTTGCGCTTGTGACCTCTGAGCAGGGAGGGATCTTTATCGTGCCACAACTGCTGTGACAGGGGGCCTCGGTTTTTGCTGTCTCATCCAAAGGACCGCCCCATTTAGTTGCCTCCTACGACAAGCAAGGGGTAGGTGAGGATCTATTCTAACCCGGGTCTCCACGGAGCTGATGGAAGGTAGTGACGAATGGACGGAAACAGGATCACTACTAGAATAAAAGTGATATGGCAACATCTGGTCGAGTTAGGTCCGCAACGTTGTTATCAATATATATTCTATAAAAATATTCTTAATATAAAATCATATACCCTTAGATATTCTTTGGAAAAAATCAGACCATATCCTGTGTTTTGGAAAAGATCACAGTTGATGAAAGAATGTAATTTGCACAATTATTCATACTTGAATCTGAGAATACCTCTCTTTGGAGAAAGCAAATGCAATGCAACTGCACGTACATGTATATACATAACTACAAAAACACTGTCAGTTGTTGTGTCGCCTGCCTGCGTTAGCGGAGGCGACATATAGGATCACTTTAGTCGTCTGTCGGCGTCGGAGTCACAAAATTTTCTGTCACATTTTTCTCAGGAACCACACAGGCCAGCTTCCTGATATTTGGACAGAGCATCAGTATGGACAACTGTATCGTTAACGCAGTTTCCAATCTGCCGCATGTCAACTTCCTGTTTGACGCAACTTGAAAATTATTACATGGACAAATTTCTTGTCACATTTTTCTCAGGAACCACACAAGCCAGCTTCCTGATTTTGGCACAGAGCATCAGTATGGACAACTGTATCATGTAACGCAGTTTCCAATCTGCCGCATGTCAACTTCCTGTTTGACGCAACTTGAAATATTATTAACATGGACAAATTTCTGTCACATTTTTCTCAGGAACCACACAGGCCAGCTTCCTGATAATTGGCACAGAGCATCAGTTGGAAAACTGTATCATGCAACGCAGTTTCCAATCTGCCACATGTTTCACTTCCTGTTGACGCAACTTTAATTTTTTTGACATAAACAAATTTGTCTTTATTTCAGATAGAATCTCACAAATGGCATCTCATAACAATATCTCATCTTCATCTAATTCATCGTGTTAGGATATGCATTGTCATTCTGGTAAAGTTGAACAGAACTGAATTCTGCAAAAACATTATAATTATATACTTTTTTGCCATGATGATACTTTAAATGATGAAGTAATTTTCAAATGAAATTAGAAGTAGGCAGGCGGCACATGTCTTCCCTGGAAGACTTACCACTAAGTTTGTATGATTATATTTCATCATCATCAAATAATTCTAAGGGGATTGAATGATGTTTGTGTTTTCTGTAACTTAATTATTATCATTGGAATCCTCAATTTTGGAGATAGAAAAAAATTTGTGTAATGTACATTGCGTATGCCCTTAATGATCAAATATTTTGTATCTAATTCACAATATTAAATCTGACCTTTGACGATTTTTGTGGAAGGTTTAGTGATCCTCTGATGATTGACCTTGCTTCTATCACGTTTGCAAGATCATTTTTAGGATAGTCAATAGTGCCTTGACCTTTGATCACTGACCTTAAAAAATCACAGGTTTCATACTCTCTCCATGAGCAATATTTTTATGGAAGGTTTGATGATCCTCTGATGGATGCTGTGTCTTGTACCTTGTTCACAAGATTTTTAGGCAGTACTCAATAAGTGACCTTGACTTTTGACCCTTGACCTTGAAAATCAACATAGTTATCCTTTCTCCATAGGTAACAATTGAGGAAGGTTTAGTGATCCCCTGATGAATACCCTTGCCTTTATCTCGTTCAACAGAGTTCCATACACAAACTATAGTCCTCAGTAATAAAAATGGGTAATTTATCCTTTGGATTTTATCTGGACATTTAATTTTAATTCATTTTATATAGGATTAATTATCCTATTGAAAATCATAGGAGTTTTTTCCTATAGGATTTTTCTCCCATAGATAATGATAGGATTTTGAGAGGATAAAAAGTCCCCCCAATTCTCCTACAGGATTTTTATCTTTAGGAGCTATTATATCTCTTATTGTACAAGTAGTAGTGACTTTAGCTTTGAACTAGAAGGTACTGCAAAAAAAATCCCACCAGATACACTGAATTGTTTCTGTATATCTTTGATAAAAGGGTAGCAAAAAGTCTGTACTTTAATTGTCGTGTCCGAAGTTAAGGACCCACTAATGAAATTTTTTTTAGAACACTGAGAAAAATTAAATCACATTAAGGTGTTTAAATTAATATTTAGTTTATCTAAGCAGTTTTTATATTTACCCCCAGGAAAAATTTTCAAGATATGAAGTATTGAAAAAGAAATCATCATTGCTCACTTGAATGAAAACAAATTATCTTTACCTACTGACATGTTACAAATGTTTGGACTGATTAAGAATTTGGTAATACCCACAAAACTTAAATTCCAATTTCGATCTAAGGGCAGATAACTCCAATTGCTTAAAATTACTAGCTCTTTAATTAATATGTGTGCAGTGTAGAGAGTGTCCTTAAATGTCATACTGTTTACGGAATTTAATTTGCACAACAAATCTAAGTCAAAGGGTTTAATTACAACTCGCTAAAAAAATGGACACAGTTCCCTTAAATAATATATGCATATCTACACATTGTAATCTTTTTTGTACCATTAAGTTTCATCAAAATCCTCGAAGGGTTTAGGAGAAGACATGCTAGTATTTTGCATAGAAAACCTAAGTCCAAGGGCCCTAACTCCTTTAAAAAAAAAAAATCAGTCAGCATGTACAACTCCACATTGTGATCTTTCTTTGTACCAAGGATTAGATATTCTCTTTAGAGAAGTGGACAGGCATAGCCTACATGGATGTAGGCTATGCCTGTCCACTTCTCTAAAGAGAATAAGATTAGGAGGAGTTGTGAAGACAAATTAAGTGATAGGGACAGACAGACGAAAGACGGAGTGATTCCTTTATACCCCATCCCCGAGCTTTGTTTCCGGGGGGGGGTATAATAAATAGAGAAGTTAGGCTATTTTAATTTGCTGCCCTACTTACTACGATATGCGTACGAATTTCTTTTTTTAGCTTTTCCCAAAGGGATTTCCATAGACCGGAAACTACTACTTTCACTTTCATTTTCACCTTGAAAACAACGCTGAACTGAATTGATTGGTTTTTTACAGTTTATAGGGAACAAACGAGATAAGAGAATGTCAATTAATTGATGCAGTACAGTAGCTTTTGAATTAGACCTATTGTTTGCATGATTTTTACTTTTGCAACTTTTGTGTACGCATTCAATTCTTTATAGATGAATAGATCAATGTTTCCACGTGCTGGGAACATCTTTTAGTCTCCCTTTGTCTCGTTTACACCTATCACGTAATAGTTTAAACATTTCAACCTTGTCTATGGTGTATTTATTTGATTTGAAAGCCAAAATTGTTAGTGTTCATTTCAAAAGTTTCATAACTTTTTTCGAAAAGAAAATAAAGCCTCGGATTGGTTCGTTTAATTATACCTGTAATACATCAAAAGTCCAAGACCCCCTGCTCAACAACACCCCCCCCCCTTCCGACTGGAGTGTCAGATATTGGTGTTTCCCTGACTGCTTTTACAAAATACAGTGCATGTTTACTTAGGGGGTTCTTGGAAAATAAATTGAAAGTGGATTTACCTCATTTCTATATATATATTATATATATAACAGTATATAAAATAAGCACTATCTGACATTATACATGTAGTCATGAACGTTATAAGGTAGGTAAGGTTTCCTATACATTTTGCTATTGCCGGCAATGCATTTTTTTGATTAATGACATTAGAAAAGAGGCACAAATTTAATTTCAACACACGGTTTAACACGAGTAAATATTGATAGTTAAATGATGACAAATTTAAGACGGCTGACATAAAACTTCCTTGTAAGATAAATGTTGACAGACCCAAATTGTACCACGATCCATTACATTATGATATATTCAATGCATCTTTTATTAGTTTTAACAAATGTATAATATAAATTAATGCTTTTTACCCTAGATGTAAATGATTTCTTGAGAAATACATGTATCATAGTATAGAATAGAATAATATTTAATTATTACCAAATCAGGGACCAAATGGGCATAAACATACTGTACATGTGATAAATTCCGACTGCCTATGAGTGAGATTTTGCCGAGCTAAGGGTGAGATTGGGGTGATTTGGGGTGAGATTTTTTTTTATATCAATGATTTGCTGTAATAAAGGCCATAATAAGACTTAAAATACTAGCTTTAGTTCATTTTTTATTATAAAAGCAATTATCAAGTGTCACAATCAAGTTTCAGCAGTTAAGTGTTCATTTGATAGCATTAGTCTCTACTAATGTAAGATTCTTCATGGAGTCTCTTCTGGACATTGCAGGCATTTTTGGCTTTTTTGATACAACTTTCATGATTAAAGGGAAACTAATTGCCATACTACACCTTTAACAACAATTTTTTTTGGGGGGTGAGATATTGTTACCCGCGGGTGAGGTCATGAGATTGCTTCAAAAAGGGTGAGTCTCACCCCAAAAGGGTGAGATATCACATGTATGCATAAACATAATTATTATATGATTGAATACTTCCTAGCTCTCTGACTGGCTGAGATCCAACAAAGTAGAAGTCATTGATTCCTCATATTCACCTCCACATGACCCTCCAGGTGAATATTAGGATTTATTGACTTCTACTATTTTGGATCTCAGCCGACTTGCCACAATCAATCGATTCACCTCATGAAAATTAAAGCATAGAACAATCTTGAAGGTTTTTAAAATAATTTAATCATATAATAAAACAATTATTGCTGCTTTATCGGTCTTGACCTCAAAAACAGCAATAATTGTACAATGTATAGTATATACAATTTCAGAGAATGGTTTTCCTTTAAAAAGATACAGGAAAAATGGAAGGTCTAAATTGCTCTGGGTTTTATATACAGTTGAACTTCGGTATCTCAAACACTGATATATCGAATACCATGGTTATGTCAAACTGATTTGGAAGTCCCAGCAACATATTTTAAGAGTATTTTTACCCTACATATCTCCAATTCATGGATATCTCAAACTTTGTTCTTGGTCCCATTAGTGTTGTTACGATAGTCGCCGACTATCGATAAATCGTCGCTGAAAGGATGTACTTGGCGACAATCGATGATAATTTTGAACATCAATTTGTCGCTGACTATTCCGGAAATAGTATAATTCACTGTAACGGTTTCAGTTTTTATGTTTCAAAGGGATTTAAATCTATTATTCTCGTGACAATGACAATCGGCAATCCTCGGCTAACTCCGCTACGCTCCGTATAAACCTCGGATGTGAATGGTGTAGGGATATGCATCGATTTGATACATTTTTCCGCCGGAAGTACCTGTTTACTCATTCCACTCCGCTTGGACTGTTCCTTCGGCTACAGACGACTTTCTCGCATTGGTGCAGTTCAGAAATAATAGACTTGGCATTCACTCAGGGAATAATTGTAAGTTATTTGCAACGGTACCGTTTTCTTGCTGATATAACGGTCGTGTAAGTGGAGCCGACAAAACGGATATTTTGTTTTGAACACGTGAATTCAAATATCCAATATGGCAACAATCCGATCACATCCGAGGTCAGTGTGCGAGGTACGAGCCACGTCTGGGAGTTCCGAGTGTGACAATGACCAACACTCATACTTTCCGGATATAGTATAATTCACCGTAACGGTGTTCAGTTTTTAATGTTTCTAAGGGACTTAACTCTATCATTCTTGTGACAATGACCGACACTTCGTACTTTCAGATGAACTATACTCCTGACGAGCTGTCAGAAACTAGATGTGCTATCACTATAACTAAGCTTATTTTGCATTTAGAGGCACTGCATTTGGTTTTTGTACTCTTACTTCTTAGGAGAGCGCCTCATGCCCTGGATAGGCGATTCATAATTCTTGTACCCTGTAATGGCAAGCATACTCGAGTATCCTGATGTGGTATAAAATCATTGTGTCCAGAAGTTACAATAATCGTTTTTATAATCGATCGTGTATTGCCTGAATTCAATTTGATAATCAACTAGTAAATAGTCCGAATTTTACAACACTAGGTCCTCATCGAGTTCGAGATAGCGAGGTTTGACTGTACGTGTATCTGGTCATCCTCTCATATTTATCAAGTATCATTGGATTTATGAAGTTTGAATGTTGCAAATACTGCATGTAATTTATATAACCTGCCAATCTCATTGTAAAAATATGTACAAGTATTTTCATAAAGTACCACAGCTATAATTAAATAGTCTTATAAAATGGCTCATGATGGGTTGACTGGTCTATAGTGGTATTATCAAGAGATCCGTGTTTGTCCAACTGTTAATTTATGTTCCTTATTATAGGAGTTGTGAGATTTGACCAGTGTTTGTTATTTTCAATTTTCATGAGGAAGGCAAAAATAAAGAAGAATGGCAAAATTTACAATGTATGCAAATATTTGTGATTAGAATAAGTAGGTTTTAAGATGGGTCAAACTGAATCCAGTTTTTATATAAACAGATGACAAATGGCTGACAATAAGTTCACCAAAAGACGATCGCAGCTGAAGCGAAATTTGTTCAAGCTACTGAAGGAAAGAGAACCCGATGGAATCCCAAAATTGCACTTGTGGAATATTTACTCTAGCAAAGTGGAGAAGGTCAGTGCTGCGTTTTATGGCACTGGGAAAATGCACAACCTTCTGGGAGAATTTGATGACATGATATATGAAGTGATGGAGAACGGGCGACCCACAATACGTCTGATTGAGGGGTACACTCCAGAGGGAGGGGAACCCCCTGATGTCCAGATAGCCAAAGTGTCGTCATCAGAGTTGGAGGTAAAACAAAACGGCGCAAAGTCTGGGAACAAAACGAGAGATGCAGGTGATAAGACGAAGCCTGCAACAGAGGTGAGAGCTTAGATATTGGAAGTAGAAGCTGAAGTACATAGTTCATGGAATAAGAATTGTAAAATGTGTACAGTCAAACATGGATACAGTGAACACACTTAGAATGAATCCCTGCTTACAGTGAAGTGATTTTCATTCCTTGTAGTTTTGGAAACACATTATGAACTTATTAGATATTATGAAATACATTGATGATGAATCAAATTGTTCGTCCCCGGCACATTACCATAAGCCTGTTTTATTAAACATGAACAAGTAAAGTTTTTCGAGCAATGACTTATCCAGTTGCTACTTGGATATCATTCATGGAGTCATTTATTTAAGATGTTTTCTATATTTTATAAATTATAATAATGTTATGTTGTAAATTTGGTATCTTCAGTTTATGATTGAGATAAAATCTTTTCTAATGTCACATGTCAAAATAAGTTATTTGAGGTTTTTAGGTATGTTCTAATATCTTGTTCAGATATTGAAAATTTGTGCATATTTAATACAATAAGATATAAGAAAGTTAATATATGGTCTATAATTCAAAACTTTGTCTTCATTGTGGAGGGGAGTCAACACTAAAAAGAGTAATAGTAGCAAAACAGCACAATAAGTTATAGTCTGACTCAGTATATTTATTTTTTGGATTACATGTATTAAATTACTACTACTTAAGCCCTGCTCATGTGCCCAACCTTCACTTCAGGAGTAAAGTCCTTTGCACGGTGTGTAAATTTACTCCCTTATGTTACTTGTCAAGGATAGGGGCTAGGCTATTAGTTCCGGTGCTGCCTTTTATATGTCAATTAAACTTTGTCATCCATTATGGCTGTTTTTATGTGGGTTTCAGATGCTTTACCAGAGATCACAAGGAGTCGGCAGTGTCCCAAAAGCACCCATTCCTCAGCAAGTGTTACCAATTCAAAGTCCAGTCCACTCAATGGCACAACCATTATTAAGGCTCCCTGCACATCAGCAGATGCCGCCCCCGCTGTCTCTAACATTCATGAGGCCACAGCAGCTGATGATGGGAGCCGTAGCACAACCACAAATAAGCACGCTCCAGAACAGCGTTACTTCGGCCGTCAATCAGTTCCTGGCCGAGGCGAAGCAGACGCACTCTGCTGGCAAACTTCCAGAGGATCCTTGTGTAGTGTCCTCCAGCAGTGACACAGACAGTGAATCAGACAGTGACGATTCTGAAGACTTTCCGAATCTCCCAACTTCCCCTGCGAAAAAGAAAGAGGATGATCATAGAAACAAAATAGAAAAGGAGCGACTCATTGTCAAGAATAATATTTTGAAATTGTTGGACACTCACCCAGATGGTGTCAAAAAGACTGAGATTTGGAGATTTTATAATCAGACTTACAAGCACCAACCAAACAAAACAACAGTGGGACTTAAAAAGCTCTCGGATCTGTTAGATTATTTCACTGATGTCATAGAAGAATTTCAGGATGGAAATGGAATTCCCTACATCAGGCGAATCAGAAGTGCACGGAGTGTTTCCAGGAATCGAAGTGCACGGAGTGTTTCCAGGAATCGATTAGCCTCAGGATCATCAGGGAGAAGCACGCCAGTGATAGACCTGACAAAGGATGAGCTGGGCTCAAAACGAGGCACTCTGGTGGACTTGACGCAGGATCAGGGCCCCTCTGGTTACATTCCTCTCTCATTTGCTCAGCATACACCAAGAAGACCTGCTCACCCTGGAGACTTTCAGGTACCGTCTGCATACTCTCAACTTCAGCGGACACCAGGATTTATCCCCACAAGTAATGCCCCACAAGATTCTTCTTTGGCAGTGTGCCAGTTAGTGATCAGACCAGTCAGTCTCAGGAAGTTTGAACAAAAGGAGACTAACCTGCCAAGAGTCTGGAACAATGATATGTATGGACGGTTCACTCAAAACCAGATTGAGATGGTCGCAAAGGAGTGCATTGAAGCCCTAGCAGAAGCAGACGAATATGTGAGTGTGGAGAGAGTGGAAATTCTGATGTTGCAAAGGCTTGGGAGAAGAAACATGTATGAGTTGGGTCACTGGCGTTATGCCAACCAAATACCCTGTCTTCATGAACATAACAGAATGATAAACAAGATCAATGCATATATCCAGGCAATCCTGAATACACGATCTATTTGTACACTTCATGAATTGAAGATATGCATGGCTGAATTTGCTCCAGATAAAGACAGTTTTGAAGCTTTACAAGTTGGCCCCCTACAGAGACTTCCACTTATATATAGCAGCTTCAAGTTTCCAACAGACATGGCCGACATTCCTGAAATCACGACCTCGGATATTTTCGAGAATTTGCGAAATTACTTAAGCAAGTATCAGAGATGGAGTTCCAAACTGGAGATGGAGCCTTTCATGGAGTACTTGGTGGAGACGTATCGCGTGGAGAACGCCTACATTCTGGGGGTTCGACTCCGTAGTCTGCCGTTGGCCATGCAGGTACGTATCACTTATCAATTAATATTTACATTTCCAATGTTTTGCTTTTGATATGTTTATCATTCGTTAATGATTACTAAGCCATTTCATCATGAATGCAAGCAGTTGGAGACCATGCAATGTGTTACCGGTGGAAATATATACCTGCATATATCACAGAAGAGGTTAATTTACAGGGGGGGGGGGGGGTTAATTGATGGAACAAATGAAATTATAAAGTGTCAGATTTGATTTTGGGCAATTGTTTTTATTAAAATTACTTGAGGTGGATTTCGTCCCTAAAAATGTTTTAATAGCAAATTTTCATTCCTGTACAGAATGACATTTTGTTGGGTCTGACAGTTATGAAACTTTTCAGGTCTTGAAGAAATCTCAGAGAGATGCTGGTGCAACACGAAGAAAAGTAACGGAAGACGCGAAAGAAGCGCTGAAACAGGAGATCGAGCAGCTGTTCAACAGATTCAAGGCTGTACTGATGAACAAAAGAGGAGATGGACAAGGGCAGGTAACTGTGTTTATTTAATGTTTCTACAGCGTCTTAGAATACTGATAGATTAATGTCTTTTTTAAATGGAGCAATGACTTGAGTGACACATTTACTAATATGTCATGTGTCCGGAAAAAGTTCCAGAATTATCCCCCTTTATTGTGTTCCACCGCAATGTGATGAATCCTGTCATTTTAATTTTTGTTTTGCTGTAGAAAATTCAAATTGACCTTCATTTTGATATAATCTACATTCTTTATAACTGAAAATGTAGTATAGTTTGACCATCCTGTGATTATTGCTTGTGATTGCTATATGAATTGAACTTAAACAAACTTGAATGAACAAATGTTCTGATTGTTGTTCAATAATGAGCCATCCACACTGGTGATATATATAAGCATATTAATTAATTTTTCTATTATCTACTCTTTAATATTAGATAGTATTCTGTAAGAAAGGGATAAATTTTGCTAGATTAAGAGACAATGCTGAACACTGGTATTCTTCAGAACCTAATGCTCTGAATTGTAAATGTTTCAAGGGGTTTAACCTTGCAAGGGTTTCTGAATTTTGTCCTGGGTCAAAAGTTGTGGAGTAAACTTTTATCACAAATTAGCAGGATTTACAATATAATTCAGCAGAAGTTCCAATGGGAATCCTCTCTTGGCCAGGTTGGCCTTTAATTTTATCTATTATTTTTTTTTTTTTTTGTTCGTTTCCAACATTACTCTACTCAAAGAGTCTTCATCCCATTAATTATTAGTATGAACTTTTCAGAAGAGGCTGAAAAAATTTGAATAACTATTGTATTACTGCTATCAGCATGCACAGAGGTCACCGGCATATACATTCGCGACATGTATATATGAGGATGTTAACCGAGGCTCGAAATTGTTGCGAGTAGTAATTAGTACAGATAAATTTATAAAGTGATAAAATAAAAAAAAGACTCATGGATTGGTTTCGCTAAATCTTTTTCACATACTTGAACACATAATGTAATCTTCCTTTCCAGCCATGGCAAAAAAAAAAGATTGTTGGGGTTAAACTGTTTTGTCGTCTATAGGAGAATAATTTGAATTTGTTGCCTATTTTTGACAGATTAGAGAGCACTATTTGAAGACGATGCCCTCGGAGGCTCTGAGGCAGATCTTTGATAAATATCGCACCCTCTGCAGTTCAGTGGAGGCCCCTTTGTCTAGGGTAGAGAGGCGAAACTTCACTAGGTTCACAGACGCCATTAACAACTTCTTGCTGGCTATCACTTCGGATAGTTTTGGTCGTAACCTGTTTCACATCGCCATCTGTATCAGTCAGACTGAGGTGGAGACCATTCACAGACAATTTTTGACTGAAGCGAGTAAGCCGAAAGAGGTGCCTGTTGCTGTTAAAAAGAAACCTCCGCCTGCAAAAGGTGGGTAATGCTACAGAATGTCAAGGGTGAAATAAAACACAGTCGAGGATCACAAGTGCATTGAAATATCAGAGAGAAAATAATAGATATGACATAAAAAAAACAACAGCTATGGTATGTAAATTTTCTCTTTGGAAGCTCCAGAATCAAATATAAATGAAAATTTTTGTTTTATTTTTAGAATCTATTGTCAGACTGCTGAAGACTTTCCTTGTTGTTTTATAATGTAGAATATGTTGTTAA
>CAJDSM010000068.1:0-12225 GCA_903981925.1 Ostrea lurida
AAAGTAGTACTATGTTGTACAATCATACTGGACTCCTCATCGTAACCTACTAGATCTAGTTAATAATTTGTTTTATACAACTTAGTTACTCTAACGTTTAGAGCAATATGGTTTTGCGCTTTACAAAATATTCGATATGACACGTGTGCATATAAGTTATAAGCTTTGTCCTCAGTTGAATATCTGAGTAGAAATATCCTCCTCGGCAGAGTTAGTAAGATGTTTTACTTTTTGTATTTTTAGTGTCCACTTCGCGGATTATACAGCATAAACTGCACCGAAGTTAGATTATATTGTATAACCTACGGTGAAAATTAGCTTCATTCCATTAAATATGATTGTCTGAAGGAGTACCACTCAAAATCCTTCGTAATGGACTGACCTAATCTATCAGCTATTCTTTGTATGTCCTTTCTAAAAACAAATCGCATTTCTAGTATTGTCCAGGGGTTCCGTGCTTTTCCATCATTCATTCCTGTATTCTGCTTTTGGGAATGTATATGAGATTGATCACTGTTCAGTTATCTTTTAGTTAACCTTTTCATAACCATACATTATTTGAACTGAGAATTATCAGCTTAAGTAAAATATTGTATTTAATGTACATTTTTTCTTTGTTATAAGAAATGATATAATGAAACCGAGTAGAGTAGACCAAACGTAAGATTACAATTGACTGTCGGATCGACACCAGTACTACATGTGTCGGGTCAAATGCAGANTTGCTTCCATATCAATCAAACCCAAGCTACGCCACTGCCAGTACTACATGTGTCGGGTCAAATGCAGAATTAACTACGAAAATGAAAACTAGAAAAGCACGCTCAACTCTTTGTTTCATATTAAACAGTGAACATTGTAATCTATGGAGAAAATAACTAAATAGATAAACATTATGCATCAAGGAATATTTACATCATTACTGGTCTCTTCGCACATGAAAGTAAATGATATAATTTATCAACCATCGTGGTCGTTTTCTTCCCAAAGTACTAACTAGAACTACGAATAAACCGGAACCATGACTTTTTTATTTATTGGTACATGTACATTTAGTGCCCATTACTAGGCAGTTATACCGGTATTTAATGAACACATATTGATGCGTCATTTTCATGTGTACTTATTTTAGAATGCATTATTTTTGTCTGACGTCAGGGGCACGAATAACATACGTCATTTTACACATTTCGCAAATGTCATCATATACATGTATATTAATTGTACATGTACAAAATGTTATACATTTAACGGATTTCACAAAATACGTTAAAACGAATTGATGGCCATTCGGTACAATTCATAGGTGAGAGTGTATGTACAAGGAGTCTGTAATGTATGAGAGTATTCGTACTATTGAGAACAATAATTAGAAGTAAAGGAGCTATATATGCAAAAATGACAAACGAAACGTACCACATTAGTTTGATTTAAATCGTCTTGCCCTAGGATCGTTTTGAAATGATTAAAATTGAAATGACTTTTAACACTGGATAAGATTATTAAGTATATTATGCAAACTTCTCGGTGCAAACCTTAAATCACGATTTTGTTTATTTCTAGAAATTAGCACATGCACGTGTCTGAAGAATGTATTGAAACAATGATACATTTTCCGTTTATAAATATTTCAGATTTGGTCCGACCTGGCAACTTTCGTGATGTCACTTCCGGTTTTCTCAGTGTTGATATTGATGTGGTGTGATGAAGCGTTTTCCATTACAGTTAATTACACGGAATTGAACAACGTCGTCGACCAGTGTCGGGCCAGGTGCCATCTTCAGGTAACCAGCATTTAATGAACAGATGCACGTGCTAGTTTGCGTCTTTTTGTATGTGATAGAATTTTAACTAGTTGTGCTTTGTTTGTGATGAAAATTTGCATATAATGAAATGAAACATAAATTTAACGAAAATAATAGTTTTATATATTTTATCGAAATTTGTCAGTTTTTATCACTTTGCAGACAACCCTCGTACTTCAGTGCAAAAAATAAAAAGATAGGTATTATGATTGCGTTTACAGTTTATTGTTACATGTAGGTATGCATAACCTATTATGAGATTTTATAAGGTTCATCGAATAAGTGAATTCTCGGAAGAATGTTCACCGCTTTAGTTATAACCTTGTTAGAGAATGTCGACAAATGAAATACAGGCGTATATTAATTGTTTTCTCTCTCAAACACCTGGATGCTTCAAAATAACCATATACCAGTGCTGTATTTAATTCTTCTGTTTATCCGAAGTAGACAGAAGCACATGGTGGGTGTGTCTGGTCAATAGGAGGTGTTTACTCCTCTTAAGCACCCGGTTCTCCCTCTGGTGATTTTAGGGACCCATCTTTGGCCCTTTCACGATTTTGTTTTCTTTATAGTATTGATGAGACTAACTAGTCTTCTCTCTGTTTCCGTCCATAAAAATGTTCAACCACAACTTACAGGTTTAAAAGTGTTTTGATAAAGATAGAGCTATCAGAATATTGGACAAATCAAAACCCTGGCATCGATATAGCACTAAAGTTCGGTTCATTATATCTGTGGACAGATCAATTCATTGTGCTTGGTAGAGGAACTAATGTATTGACACAAAAGTGCTTCAGGTGACATTGCATTAATACAGGATATCCTATGGTTTGCGGTGTGATATGATTTATATCCTATTTTTATCACATATTTAACACCCCGCTCCCTCCGTTTACTATTCATATTTCTACTGCCGGTTCGGCCCTCAAAGCTGCACAACATTTTTAGACTTTAGCCAAGTCAGTAAATACGCATTAAGAAAAAGTTTCTATAAAATAGAATAGTTTTATTCAATTGTTAAATGAAGTTCTGCTTAGAGTACAATTCTTTATGATACAAATAGGCGAAGTTAACATCGTGTTAAACGTAATCATAATCCAAAAATCATATATACAAAATCGAGTGTAGCGCCACACGGCCCTCCGACAAAAGCGAAGGCAGGATCAGGTGCCATGGAGGAGTAAGCATCCTCTGTTGACCGGTCACACCCGCCGTGATATTAACATTTTTCTTTTAAGAATATATTCTAATCATTTGATTTTAATTAAGTTATTACCTAGCGCCGATTAGCATTTGTTAAAACACCTTTTAAGATTTCAGGTGATTTGTCCGGTGAACTAACTTAGCATACTTTAATCGTCACTTTTAAAATAGCCACCTCATAACCATTGTCGGAACCCACGGCCAGGGTTGATAACGATTCGTTCCTCTCTCCACAGGGGCTTCTCACGAAACGTTTACTTTGTTACAATGTAAAGGCAAAGATAACGAACAGTAATCAATCTCGCAAGTCCCAAATAGAATACAAAAACAAGAGTTGGGCAGTCACGGACCCCTGGACACATAACGTGTAGCGGTTACCCATCCAGGTGCTGACCACGCTCGCCGTTGCTTAACTTGCGTGATCAAGAGAGACACTCTACCACATCGTCGGAAATGATATCTCACTAGTTAGGCAGTATAAGTTCCCTTTATACTGCCCGCTACAATACTGTCTGTAATTTAATAGATTTGAACATTTTTCATAACGTCAAATACGTATTACCTATACACAAGTTCTTAGGGCCCACAACTTCCACATTAGTTAGTGCTCATACAATAAACATGCATGCAAAATGTACCGTGACCACATGGGGTTTTATAGTCAATTTACACATCACACAATAAATGGATCCTTTTTCTTAGGATATTCATTCTCTTTTATTTAGAAAAAAACCACACACAGGTGATTGAAATAATCTAAAGTTTAAAATGTAGCTCAACACATGGTCCGATTACGACTCTTTATACTATAATGAAATGTAAATCATTCACTAATTGTTCATTTTAAAACATGTAAATGAAACCTAATTATGCTGGATCATGAAACGCGCCGCAGGGAAAATGTGGTTTACAATTCTTGCACACCTATAATTAATATAAGACAGAAATTATGCAGTAATTAATGTGTTTTCTAAAACGAGACCCATTTTTCAAAGCATATAAGCAGTGCCTTATATTTTGTTCAACGAAGGAAAACTATGGGGCAGACAAAGCAATTAGTATAAACTGTTGACATGTCACACCCGCCGTGGGTCGGTCACACACCCGCGTGAAGCCGGACACACACCCGCCGTGGGCCGGTCACACACGCCCGCCGTGAGCCGGTCACACACACCCGCCGTGAGCCGACCACGCACGTTGTAAGCTTTCCGGAGTAATTCAGTAATCAAAGAACGACCTAGCTTTTATGGAACACGTCAGACAGCATTGAATAAATAATAAAATAGATCTTGTTCAGTATATACATATATCGTACGTATATACCCATAAACCTCAAAGGGCTTATTGTCCAATGGGGTTCCTTATATATGCACAGATGTAGGCGTTAGGGGGTCATTATGTGGGAGGAAAACCGAAGTTCTCGGAGAAAACCCACGTGTCCGAGCGGGCGAACCGCCACACCCTTCTTACATACAACCTCTGCCGATCACATTGAATCCGACGACAGACTGTAATTGCAGTTAGCAAGGTCATTATAAGTAGGTACGATCTCAAAAGGAGAGCGGGCCTCAGGGCCGTAACCAGGAATTTCCATTGGGGGGTGCACAAGGCCAGGGCTAGGGGTCTTCGGGCTCCTTTAACCTCCCAGATAGTCTAAGGCTAGCCCTGGTTGGGGGTCCAAGGGGCGAAGCCCCCGTTAGCTGAGAGAGTTTGGCATTTTCATGGGATCTGGAGGCCCACAGAGAGTCCAAAACGGGCCGTAGTAGGGGGTCCAGGGGGCGAAGCCCCCGGAAGTTGAGAGGTTTTGACATTTTCATTTTGAAATGGGGGGCACAAGTGCACCCCCCCCCCCTGGTTACGGCCTTGGGTCTGCAGTTCCCGGCTTCCCACATCCGTCAAACAAGGAAATCATTATGATTAAAAGTAATGAAATTGATCGTGTTCAGACATGTAATTATCATATTGATACCGCTGCATATTTATAACACAAAATTAATCTTTACACATGCATCGCATTAACATGTCATTTTTTGTTCAAAAAAAGTAAATCTGTATCATATTAAAAAAACAAAAACAATAAAAAGGTTGGGTTTTTTTTAAACAACGTCTGAACCAAAATATTTCATTTATTTTTGTTTATTTATGCTAACAATTAATATTTTGTTTATTACTTATAATTTTTCTTTTAAAATGATAATGTACAGATTTAAAATAATTTTGATTTTGTTTCTAAGTACCGCATTGGAAATAAGCTATAAAAGCTTTAACGGGTTATCCTTGAGAATAATTCAGAATTATTACGGTGCAATATTTCATACAGTAATTTTAACATTTCAATTTCAATAGATATTTTATTTTATTTACTTGAATTTACCTTTTCATACATTTTTATCTATTATGTGCTTTTTTACTGTATTTTTCCAGATCTATTTATTATTGTCCTGTGACTTGGTTTTTACCTGAATAAATGATATCATATATAGCAACAAATGTACAGGAATATTCAGATTTAGTGAAACTACACTTGTCTATACTGAACATACTTAGCACGAGGTTTTTTTCCTTACTATCTACAGTCGGCTGTTTGTTTTTTTTATTTTTGTAGAATGTCTTTTTAAAACTTGCCTTCAGTAGATCATTTTACAGGTGGTTTTCATGTATTTAGGTAAGTAACCTTTAATCATGAAGAAGGTTGAACGAACGACCGAGAAAAACATATTTCTTGGAAGACGTAAATTTTTTGCCCAATTTCTTCTTTTACAACACTGTTTGAAAAGTAGAATATCATATATATGTCAACAACATTTATAATGATCCATTGGTTCGTAAACCACGTTTCTGGTATCAAGAGGATAAATACCATGAACTTAATGAATCTCGATCAAAATGTCTGAAATGTGTATTCGTATCGTGTATCCTGTGGAAAAAGTACCTTTCATGTTTGTGTATCTATAAACTTAGAAAACATAAAATTGAATTCATTTAAACGTCACTAGATGATTTATTCATGTGGGTAAAGTTATGTATCTAATTTCCTCATTGAAATCAAGTGTGTGTTATTTAATTATTTTTACATTTGCAATTTTTTACCTTAATGATCTTCGCAACATAGACGCGTGGCAGTTGTGGAAGATGCGTTTTATTTTAAGTGATTACAAGTATCTAGCGCCAATTCTCATTGGTTAAAACACCTTTTAAGAATTGAGGTGAGTTTTCGATGACATACCTGAACAACAATTAATGTCTAATGAACATTATTTTGTTGTTGTAGTATAAAATTAGATGATAAGAAATAAATCTATTTTTTTCCGGGTGATATGCAGTTTATCACCGAAAATTTAGACCGTAAAACTTTTCATCAATGCACTTCGCGCATTTGATGCAGTTTTACCGTCCAAAATTCGGTGATACCTGCATCACCCGAAAAAATATAAGATTCATTTCTTATATGAATCTTGATAAAGTATTACGTCTATCTATGAGGGCTGAAATCCTAATTTAACAGAAAATTAAAATTATGTAAACATCAGTGTATTTCATTTTAAAGTCTAACCTCTCAATGCCATAAATGCTACAACCTCTCTTAATCCCATCTTCTTGATCTATACTTCAGTGATCGTAACCTAAACACACTCATCAAGTGTACGCATCATTCATTCTCTCTCTTCAAGAAGCGTGCTATGTCCGCGTCCTCATCTTATGTTTCCTCTTCATCAATGCTCTCTAAAGATAATCGAACAGTCATCAATCTCTCGTAAGTCCTAAACTATAACTACAAAAACAAGAGTGGCGGCAACTCACGGACCCCTGGTGACATACACCGAGGTGGCGATTCTGGTGCTCCGGATGCGAGTAGCACTCACCCCCCCCCACCGCCCTGTTGTCCGGATTCAACACTTCGGACCCGCTCGTTAGAGCCCATGTCCGTTGATCACGTGTATAACGTGAACAGTCTCCCGTAGGTTCCAACATGTCTCTCAGTGCTGTGAAAAAACCCGGCCTTTAACAATTGTCGTTATTCGTCAGATCACTCCCATTCTCCGACAGCGTTTGCTGACTCTGCCATGATTCGGTTATCTCCTCTTGGGTCGGTTAAATAATGATATATCACGACCTATATCGATCCTTACGAAATTCTCTCGCTGTCTTTTAATCCATACGTTAACGACTTTCGAAACCCCTCGCAACAACATCTTCTGTTCTGTAAGCTTCAGCTTGGTCCCTCTGCATCAAACTATGATTTTCCTACGCCAACCGCCCTCCCCCCCGCCCGCTCTCCGAGGCTCCCTCCCCGGGAGGTTAACGGCGAACCGTACCTGTTTTAACCGCAGCCTGAACCATCCAAGCGAGTGTGTCATCTCGTTCTTAGTGGCGTGCATTCGATATTAAATTGCCAGAAGACCCGGCGATATTAATGATTGACATGTAGGTATATAAGGATTAGAACCATTCTTTCATTTATGAGCAATTTATCGATTGTCAAACTTGGACATTTTACTCCAACTGAATAGTGGCGGAAGCACTTTTATGCTTAAGTTTGTGAAAGTAACGATGTCCCAGAGTTACACATCGATAAATTCCCTTTCAAAAAGAATGTTTCATTCTTAATCTCAATGTGTTCACGTGCGATGATGGTGTGGAATAAATTTTTAGAATTTGAATAGTTGCGTGGGCGTTAAATTGTTTGTTTTCATGAGCGCTGAATCTCCATTGTGCACCGTTGTGACGCGCTTCTCGGCTTTGATGGATTTGATACATTCAAACACGTACTGACCAACCCGTATTTATTATCGCCGTGAACGATAATTTAAAATGATATCTTATTATTTCATTTTACATTTTTTGATTTTTTTTCCCCGATAAAAATCTCATTGGCTGAATGTGTTGGCTAACGATGTTTGCCAATACATTTCCCGCATTGTTAGACCTCATATAGGCGGACTGTCGTATTCAAAGCTAATGAACGAAAACACAAAACAAAGTTCCAACTGCGAATGAAAGTCTGTTTTAATTATTAGGCTCTACGCCGAATAAAGCAAGTATTATAAAGAAAGACATATACTTCTTTTCTAAAGTATTAGTGATTTGAAAACCTCATTAATAGTTCCTTATGTCTAATTTTGGCAAAAAGCTAACTGATAATTTTTAGAATTCGTGCTGCGGAAGTTTTGAGTGCGCTGTAACATGTTACACGCCTAAACGTGACTGATCCGCGGTGTCATTTTGAAAGTGCTGCATGAGTTCAGTTGATGGTTTTGAGAGATATTTCGTGAATTACGGGAGTTATACAGAAGACGTCATGGGTGGGGACAGAAGGACCAGGAACAAGAACAGTCCTCGTCGGTGTGGCAATATCTACAGACTGGACAGAGGACGCTTTTTATGAATCCATCTGAAAGAATAAAATATCCAAAGCTACCGATCAGCAGTACCATGGAGGAATGACTCTGTGTTGTGTACCTTTATTTCTATTTCGGTTTTCTGTGATATTGAATCGAGCATATAATGGAAATCATTTTATGATAGAATAAAACTCGTCAATATACGCAAGATGTTGCAATTAAAGGTCACCGCTTAGCATATTCTTCTTTTCCATTGCAGGGCTTTTTGAATGAACATAGAAATCGTATTCAGTAATTCATTGAGAAGGTGACCGTATCAAGTGATTCAATTACTCATCGTTTTTCCCACAAAAGAATTTAAAGATGAAGATAACAATCGAACCACGAAACCGAATAGAAAAAAGCACCAGAGGGAGTGCCTTGGAAGAAATATGCTGTTGGTTTTTTTTAATCAACTTATAAACTGTGGCTTTGCTCGTATGTCTGAACCTCATATTGGATGTTAAATTTCGATATGAATTGTAATGTTAAATATCTAAAGGCAAAGATGAACGAACAGTGATCAATGCTCGCAAGTCCCTTAAATATAATACAAAGCAACGAGTTGGGTCAATCATCGGACCCCTGGACACACCCAGAGGGGGATCAGGTGCCTAGGAGGAGTAAGCATCGCCCTGTTGACCGGTCACACCCAGCCGTGAGCTCCATAAGTCTGATCAGGTAAACGGAACAATCCGATATATAGATTCATCATATTTCAAAAAATAAGACAAAGGCAAACTGCTTTAAACAGATAGCAATCAACGTTGTGTTTCAATATGACCATTGCTTTATGAGCAATATTGTGAATTATACATTAGCGCACTATCATTTATCTTCATTCCGGTGGTGCAGCATCGCGAGTCTAATAACCCATAGCATCTATCACGTCCTGTTTGATATTGCGCGCTTCCGGTCCGAACTACTTTTTGAAGATCTATCCCCGCTTCATATTCACATCAAACTTTCTGATTATAATATAAATCAATACGGTCCAAATTTTTATGCACCAGATGCGCATTTCGACAAAATATGTCTCTTTTCAGTGAATCCAACGAATAGAGTTTTTTGTAAAAAATCTTTTCAACAAATATTTGATTAATTAATCTTAAAGCATAAAACAACGTGTTTATCACTAAAAACTATACTATACCTTATAAAATCTTCTAGAGATCTGAAGCGGCTTACGCTGTAAACAACCTGGCAACTTGCAGTGCAAATTAGGCCTTAGCACACAAACTTCGCAAGATGTTGCATTAACAGAGAAGTATTGAGCACAAAAGGCTGTGTTAGTAAGAACTATTCATTAACCACATTATCATCCCTTAGAGACATTCTAGACTTAACGAATATGAAAATATTTTAGGCATACCTTGTTTTACTCATCAAAGTCATAGTATCATGTACTGGAATATTCTTCCCTTCGTTACACGATAATATATCCAAGACGACGAATGAGAAATTTAATTTGAAAGCATTATAATTCCATTCACAAACATTTGTTCCCATGAACACCGCTTAAATATTATATATGAAGTAATATTAATACTCCATGATATCCACTGTCCTTGATCGTGAACTGATTTCTAAAAACTCGCAACGAAAACTTTTTTCAAGTGAGTAGCGCCATCGTCTTTGTACGGTCAGAAAATAAGTACTCGGTAAAGTTGTGAAAAAGAAATACAAAGTATTTAATGAATATTTAAGAAATAAATAGTATGTTTAATCATTAAAAATGTCCTCTAAATATTGAAATTCATTCATCAGTACAGATTAGAAATTGTGTAATATTTTTGCATTTTTTTCTGGCTATGAACCAACATTTTTTGCATTTTTTTCTCGCGTATGAACACGAACAATCAGAACTGCCTGCGATGACACGATTTCTATCAGCTGTTCTTGTTATTTGGGATCATCTCAAAACTAACGTGATCGGCAAGCCTCGCGAATAAATACACCATTTCAACGAGTTTGATAGAGCAAATATCAAATCACGCAATATAAATATCCTCTATTTCTATTGTAGTTTGCATTAAGGACCAGGAAATAAACATCCAAGACGACTCCAGCAAACCAGAGAGTTCAGAAGATTTCCAAATTTATGTGACTTCTTCGTTCGTGGTTGTCGTTTTAATCTCGTTCACAGTTTATCTAGGATTCAAATTCAAGAAAAAGAGGACCGTGTAGGTATCTTGCAAATGCATTTGAAATTATTGGTGGGAGTGAAATAAAAAAAGAAATATTATCAAATCACAAATTTCTTAAGCCCATGCTTAATCTAATTCTACAGATTCGCTCGTTTCTATTTGTAATGAATCAAAATAATAATAATAAAAAAAAAATAATATTATCTAAAAACACTGCTTGCTCGCATGCCCAAAATAAGCACGTAAAATTTGCTTAATGATAGTTTTTGATGGCGATGACATTATCCCCACATTGTAACTCAATTCAGGTTCATATTAAATGCATTAACAAACTTTCTATAGTACAACAATCTTTAAAAATAATCTGTATTACGTTTAGCTATGATAGGTTATGTTTTGAATAAAAATTGAGAGTTTATTTTATGATAACCTAAAGGAAAAAGAGTTTTAAGAAAATGCACTTCGTGAAGTTCTATAATTGGGTAACGGAAGAGGGAAATGCAACCGTGTATGTATTTATGATTTATTTTTGTCAAAGTTGTGATGCATTATCAAAAAGTATTTTACTATGTTAAACAATTGCAGAGGTCATTTCTGCACGTAAAACTAGGAAGCTGATTAAAGATGCTGATTGACATGAATAAAATGGTATGCTCATTAGCACTTGCTGTACATATGACAACACATACAAGTATGTCCAGGGCAAAATGATAACAAAGCAATAATGTTTATTCTCTAGAGAGCACAAACATTTTTTTCCTATGAAAAATTGAGTTTTGGTCTTCCAAAATATTGTTAAACAAGGATTTCTTCAGAATAATGTGCATCCCAATGGTGCAAATTTTAAATAGAGTTATTCATGTGTCTCATTAAATTGGTAGTTAGTTATCGAAATAATTAAAGTCAGCGGACAAGGTCCTCCTATGTCCATATGTGTGTGTGACCTTACAACGTGACCCCAAAAGCAATAAGGGTAACCCCCTCCTTTAAAATATGTATCCTTGTACCAAATTTCACGTTTGCAGATAAAAGGTTAAATGCCTTTCATGATGCTCAAAACCCACTTGATTTTCAGTTTCTGATTTGTGTCTTCAGTTTCCTATTTGTGTCGGTCATAAGACCAAGAAAAGTTTTTTTCTTCAGATTGGAAATATATCACCTCTTTGGCAAAAACAAAGTCAATATATCTCGAACTTGGCTTATTTATTATATCGTAGTCACTTTTCATCTCGGCATATTTGTTTTTATGGCTTATTCTGCTGTGTGTGTTTTATGGATTTTTGTTATTTGATTGTTGTTCGTACGTTCGTATATCAGTTTCGGTTTTTTCTTCATCCATTGTGCCTTTAAGAGTTTCTTAATAACCGAACAGACACTTGTCGGAGTAAAAATGAACACTGGTTAAAAGAACGTCTTTACATTTCGAAATTGGTTGTTCACTCGACTAGGGCTCTATACTTTCCTCAATAACTAATCTTGGTTTCAGTCAACAGAGGATGATTACATCCTCCATGACACCTGATCCTGCCGCTTCGCTTTTGTCGGATCCGTGTTGTCCCTAACACTCGTTTTATTACACTTTTTTGGGACTTTGATTACGTTTAGCACATTGTTTACTTCACCATTTGTCAATTAGTATGTGTAAATTGACATACATGTAACACCAGCAATGGAAGGTATGTGTTTCTG
>CAJDSM010000068.1:18973-30517 GCA_903981925.1 Ostrea lurida
ATTCAAAATACGATTTGCATAGCCTATTTATCAAACTGTAGATCTACAGGCCTTTTGGATAATAAGATGGATTTTAATACATATTTGATCTTTGGTTCTCCAGACCCCACAATACGTAATTACACTTAATATTGTAGCGTACTTTGCATACGAAATAGCAACAATTTACATTGCACTTGTTTGTGAATATTTTTAATACACATTCTGGAACATGTGTCGTATAGGGCAGAGGCGTAGGACTGATTTTGAAGGGCAAACTTAAAAAAATCACAGAGTGGGGGGGTGAAAGGGGGGGCAAACTCTATAAACATTACTGAAGTGGGGGGGGGGCACACTTAAAAAATGTGTCCCCCGTGCTCCTACGCCACTGATAGGTATAACCTGCAGCAATGTAAATTTAATATTAAGTAAGGATTTTGAGCCCCCCTCCCCCACACGACGTTAATAATATCCGTTAACTAGGTCAACATTGTTAAGCTAAATGAGGTTAAGCTATTTCATGCACTTGTTTGGCCCAAGCAGTGGTACAAGAAAGAGGTTTATATCAAACCTGATCAGTCTCATCCATGATTATTTCAAATCAAAAACCAACAACCAGGATTTCTTTGAAATTCGTCCAAGCATGAAACACCAATGTATTAATCAGCAGTTCCATTTATTATTTATTTAGATAGAAATGGCATGATCATAAATTACACAATATTAAATGTTGTGAACATTTGATATGAAAGAGGGTACAAATAATCCATAATTCATGTAATACCCTAAACAAATCTTGAGGATATTTAAGAAATGCTCAAATCCACAAAACATTATTGACGACCTGTAATGACACACCTATCTTGGTTTACAACAATCCATTAGAGAGATTTATGCTTAAAATATAATGTCCTTATCTAGGCTCTTCATACACATTGACATAGATTTGAGTGCCCTCAACAAATAAAAAACTGCATAATTGAAAAAAAAAATTTTCTACATTGTATGATTTTAATTTCTCTGGTTGAGTTTTAGAATAAATACTTTTTAAAATATTGCTGTTTGCTCTTTAATTCTTGATATTCAATAGACCTGATGTAACCCCAATTTCACATAATTGCCGACAAAAACATTGATAAAATACTTCGAAAAATAAAATGAAAATATTCAAAACACCTAAATAAATTAAACTTTAAAATAGCTATTATTAACTGCAAAATGTATAGTTAGAATAACAATATTTTTGCAAACTGTTGTTCACAAAAAATCATGAGCTGATATCTGAACACAAAATACATTTTTTTTTAGAAAGTTCGTGACAAAAGAATTCACAGTGGCTTTCCCATTTTTTCAAAATCACTTGATTGGTTTAATGTTCTGTCAAATCTCCATATGTAGGTATCAAGACTGATGCCATTTCCTCTCTGTTTGCGTCCTCATCAGACATGGTATTCTGGTACTAGCTTGTCATAATACTAAAAAGGAAAACAAAACTTTAAGCAGATGTGACATGTCAGCTGTACCCTAGCTAAAGTCGTTGAAACATTCCTAACTAGGCCAATAATTTAGATATCTAGGCAAAACAAGTGACAGTATAGGCCTAATTTTGTACGTCACTGTCCTAACTGAGAGATCTATGCATGTTCATCATTTTCCAAGGCATACATGTGATATTTAAAACCTTTCACCTGCAAACATGTATTATAGGTGACTATATCGCCTCTTTACTCCTTATCATGTTTCTCCTCATGATTGACAGATGCATCACACATTAGGCGTAGTGCGTGGAAAAAGATTTTGTAGATCAGCTACCCCCCTCCCCTGCGAAAAACGATGTTATGCTAACCCAAGTCCTAAAAATTTTACGTACTTTAATAACCAACAAAACATCTTACCTTAGTCCATTATAATGTAACATGTATATTCGCTATTTTGGGGACATTTAGCTGATTCTGAGGCTTGTGACAGAAGGGAATCCACGGCATGTAGTTCCGTCTTGTTTGAGGAAAATGGTATGAATTTGGCTCCATCAAGATCGTCTAGATACCCACTGTCTCATTTACAGATTCCGGAGAAAACAAGTAATCATTCCTCATGGAAAAATGACATGTAAACGCTGTATTATTAACGCATGACGGTTGCACATCACCCGTGTTTACTATACAACTATAGCGGATGTTGAAACCTTTGGCCGAGGCTTGAGACGGTGGGCGGAGCTTATTGTTTTTTTTTTTTTGGTTTTTTTTGCGCAATTCATTGGCTAAAATACAAGGTCACGAACTCGCTGTGGATCGGTGTATTCGCTATTGCATCCAAGTTATTTAATTACAAACAGACGTTACCTTCGCCTATTTGTATTGTGTAATTTTTGTACCCCTCCCCCACCCCTTTTATTTTCTAACTGTACCACATGTACATATTGGACATCCACCTTTCTTGCCAGACTTATATAGCACCGCTCGGTTTTGCCCATTATTCCACTTTTGAGGCCAGCTTGAGGGGAACATCATTTTATTATTATATCATGAATACGCCATTCTTGTCCTAAGTATCACTTCGCTTATACATTGTTACATGTATATAATCACACAATCATGTTTATCTTTGACTTTTTTCTTCATTTTGTCTGTACATGTGCATTTCAGAATAATGCATTATATTATTATCAATTACAAAATTCATATCAACCCATCGAATACAGTCATATATATTAAAATCACCACCAATCACATAGGTGATACTTAATGACACGCAGTTTGAATTCTTACGTTCAACGTTATACAAGAGAGCTTTAACCTCTTTTGCTGATTTCTCCTCCAATCTTAAGTTGTGAATGGTGACTAGTTGGTGACGTGTACGTGTTTGATGCTGGATACAGGTAGAAAAAATCCCTCACGAATATCAGTTTTGAAATCCATCACATGACTTTTCAAACAAACTTTCGCCCAATGGAATTATATTCTTAATTGAACAGTATATAACAATGCAGTTTTCTTGGCTTAATTTGCTTCCATTTTCACTTGATCGATACGAAGATACGCTGATGATTTCAATGTTTGAATGAGCGTTCATTAATCTCCTGCTGTGTTTCGACAAACAGTTTAGATATTTCACGATGTACATTGTCATCAAACTCATACATATTTTTTCCACGTGTTTTTAATAGATCTTTAGTTATTGCCGTCCATTGCTTATAAACGATCGGAAGGCCTCGGAAACTTTAGGCTTTTTCATAGTCAAAAAACACGTTGTGAATTATTATGACTAGTACAACTTGTTTCCGTTCACGGCAAAATCCACAATATACCTTCTTCACATTATCTGCTATCGTTCTTTCTACAAAATCATATAAATCTCGTTGGTAACTCTCCTCTGACACGTCTGAATGAATCTGGGACTTCCTGTGAACGAAATACACAAGACATGTATTCATATTTCTAATGCCCCAGTAAACCTTTCGAATTGCTGTTTGTCTATTAGATTATTTTGACTAATTCGTATAAAGAATACAAAGAAACAAAACAAAATATTTCACCGAATATTACAGTGTATATTTTTTTTCAGTTGCACTATGATTTAGCCGTCGAGCACTTCTGGTTCAATAGAATTTCCGGAGAAGTCTTATGATAAATGTAGTTTTGTGGTCTTCTTTGAAATCTCTGGCGACCGGTATAAATCCCCGTATAAATCAAATGACGTCCGTTGACTTTTACCAAAATTGAAATTTCAGACTTAATAATAAATAATAATAATTGGATTTATATAGGCGCCGTATCTACCTAAGTACTCAAAACGCTTTACAATGCATTATCCATATGCATGTTTGTAAGCACAAACAAAACATAAAGCGAAGGATAACAAACTTCGCTTAAACTGCGCCCAGTTTGGACCATGCCGACGGTTCTTGCGCGTCCTCGTGTAGACATGCACCGCATTATACATTTAATCCTTTTTGCTTGTTTTGGGTTTTCTTTTGTTTTTTTTATTATTTTTTGTTTTGTTTGTTTTGGTTTTTTTTTTTTTTTTTTGTTGTTGTTGTTTTTTTTTTTGTTGTTGTTTTTTGTTTTTTTGTTTTTTGCTTTTTGAATATAACCAACTCTAGAAAACACGTGGGTATACACTTTTCAGAGGAAAACCCGGTAAATAATATCGAAATCGCCCATCATGCTTTTCAACAATAACGATCAGGCTCGAGTTATTACAATTCGATGGCCTAAACAGTTCAGTTTAATAAATCGTTCAAAACGCATACCTGTACATATTCTCAACGAACTTGACTTTATTAAAAATTTCAAATATTTTAAATATACAAAAAAGCCGAAGTTAAAATTGTGTCAAACGTAATCATAATCCAAAAAAAAAATTATATAAAATCGAGTGTAGGGCAACACGGACCTCCGACAAAAGCGAAAGGTAGGATTCAGGTGCCATGGAGGAGTAAGCATCCTCTGCTGACCGGGTCACACCCGCCGTGAGCCCTTAGTCGAAATAAAGTAAACGGGATTACCCGTAGTCAAATCTATTTGTAATCGCAAAACAAGGTCATTATGCCGACCGTAGAATTTGCGAAATGATGACTTTAAACGAGATTCGTTATAACCCTGCAGCATCAACTTTTTTGTTAGTAGTTGGCCTCGCTTTAAAATGTCCTCATGCGCATAGCATGCTCTTGCGTATCGAATCAACTGGGAGATATACACACCATAAGCAGGTGATAGTGGTATATTACTACAAGAAAAGGAAAGTTGACGATTGCAAAGTTAAAGTCATCACGCTTATCATAACATGTATGAGCGAAACAAATCCGAAAAGATTTTTCTCTGCCAAAATTTTCTGAAACTTCATTTTGTTTTTGTAAAAAGTCAAGAACGACAAACGTATCACTTTGACGAACTTGGTAGTATTTCAGTACCTGCGTGTTAAAAAAATATCATGTATCGAAATGCAACCGCTTTAGTATCAAAAAATTGAGGGAAAATTTTCTGCCAGGTTTTTGTTTTGAATGAAAGCGTTGTATTTAAAATACCTGTGCATTTAGTAAATCCAAGTACAGAGAATTAAAACTCATCCCATTGTTCTCTTTCACATGCCTCTTTGAAGGTCCTTAAGATCCTCAGCTCCATGTTTACTGGAAAGAAATTTTAAGTTCTTGACTTTGAGGAAATGATACAAATGAAATGAATAAACTAAAGTCATATTCTAGAGTTTTGCCACTTTACTGGAACAAATCAACTTGGAGAGAATTTATTGCATGCTGAATAAATCAATATATGTGTTTAGTGCGACGTTTTGCATAACAACATGCACTCATCTTTTTTATTATTATTATTATTATTATATTATACTGTAGATAGATAGATATTTGGAGTATTAAAGATATTCATTGGGCTTTTATACAATATCAGTATTATTACCTGGGTTGAGTTGAATTACTATATTTCACAAAGAGATAATTAGGGTGTAGAAAAGACCAATAAAAGAGCGATAATAGCACGTATGTATTTCAAATCAGAAATAATCGCCGCTCTGTTTAAAAATGCCTTGAAAATGTGGCATAGTGCATGAATCTAGACTCTGAACATTTGTTTGTTATTTTCTTTGATGTTTTGAATATTAACAGTTTGGTGAACTGGGTCAATTTTGGTAAATAATTTTGCGTAAAAAATCCAAGGTTTGGCAATCTAACACTGTTACAACTTTTTAAAACTAATATATGATACAAAGAAATATGCCACAGTGTGATCATGTCTGATACTATTAGTCGGGCAGAAAGTTATGAAAATTTTGGCTTAAAAATGCATCTTACATCAGCTCTTCAAAGGCGTACTATGACCCATTTGGTAATATTTTCCATACAAGATATGTTTGTGAAACACTAATGCCCCCCGGATTCCACATACCAGTGGAAGGGGCTTGCCGAAAGGATTACGCATGTGAAATTTGAAAAAGTAATATCACTTACCATTCAAGAGTCATGGTCAATGTTAGAGTGTTTTGAAAAGTAGGTCAACCTTCAAGGTCAGGCAGATCAAATGTTTTAATACCAATAGAAAGGCCTTGTCATAAGGAATACGCATGTGAATTAAATTGAAAGTCCTATCACTTCGCATTCAAAGTTATGGCCAATATTAAAGTGTTTCCGGCAGAACAAACAGACAAACGGATAGACCAAAACTATTTCCAGAGGCATAAAAATAGCATATTTTGTACAAACCTGTAAAACCAAGGCAGTGATCCATTTGAATCCTCGTCTTCTTTCGATGCTGTGTTGCGTTCCATCACAAGGTGCGATACTGTAAGAATGAATAGAAATGCTATTTTCAACAATCATAAGATGGCAATTATAATCTTAAATATTTACATAAAGAGATTCTTGACTAAATCTCGTATACAATAAATAAGTATTTTTAGACCCCTTGGGGACCCGGGTAAGAATAAGTCCTCATCCACCCCTTGTTGTCGTAAGAGGCGACTAAATGGCGGGCGGTCCTTCGAAATGAGAACTGGACCCATGGGGATCCAGGTTAGAAATAGGTCCTCATCATCCCCTTGCATGTCGTAAAGAGGCGACTGAATGGGACGGTACTCGGGAATAAACGAAAAAAAAAAAAAAAAACGAGACCCCGTGTCACAGCAGGTGTGGAACGTAAAGATCCCTCTGCCCTTGCTAAAAGGCCCTGAGGTGCCGGCACAGGTTCTAATTTTTGCAGCCCCATCCAACTTGGCAATGATGACGTCTCCATATCTTATTCTTACCCGGGTCCCCAAGGGGTCTAAAAATACTTATTTATTGTATACGAGATTTAGTCAAGAATCTCTTTATGTAAATATTTAAGATTATAATTGCCATCTTATGATTGTTGAAATAGCATTCTCATTCATTCTTACAGTATCGCACCTTGTGATGGAACGCAACACAGCATCGAAGAGACGAGGATTCAAATGGATCACTGCCTTGGTTTTACAGGTGTACAAAATATGCTATTTTTATGCCTCTGGAAATAGTTTTTGGTCTATCCGTTTGTCTGTTTGTCTGCCGGAAACACTTTAATATTGGCCATAACTTTTGAATGCGAAGTGATAGGACTTTCATATAATTCACATGCGTATTCCTTATGACAAGGCCTTTCTGATTGGTATCAAAACATTTGATATTGCCTGACCTTGAAGGTTGACCTACTTTTCAAAACACTCTAACATTGGACCATGACTCTTGAATGGTAAGTGATATTACTTTTTCAAATTTCACATGCGTAATCCTTTCGGCAAGCCCCTTCCACTGGTATGTGGAATCCGGGGGGCATTAGTGTTTCACAAACATATTTGTATGGAAAATATACCAAATGGGTCATAGTACGCCTTTGAAGAGCTGATGTAAGATGCATTTTTAAGCCAAAATTTTCATAACTTTCTGCCCGACTAATAGTATCAGACATGATCACACTGTGGCATATTTCTTTGTATCATATATTAGTTTTAAAAAGTTGTAACAGTGTTAGATTGCCAAACCTTGGATTTTTTACGCAAATTATTTACCAAAATTGACCCAGTTCACCAAACTGTTAATATTCAAAACATCAAAGAAAATAAACAAACAAATGTTCAGAGTCTAGATTCATGCACTATGCACATTTTCAAGGCATTTTTAAACAGAGCGGCGATTATTTCTGATTTGAAATACATACGTGCTATTATCGCTCTTTTATTGGTCTTTTTCTTACACCCTAATTATCTCTTTGTGAAATATAGTAATTCAACTCAACCCAGGTAATAATACTGATATTGTATAAAGCCCAATGAATATCTTTAATACTCCAAATATCTATCTATCTACAGTATAATAATAATAATAATAATAATAATAAAAAGATGAGTGCATGTTGTTATGCAAAACGTCGCACTAAACACATATATTGATTTATTCAGCATGCAATAAATTCTCTCCAAGTTGATTTGTTCCAGTAAAGTGGCAAAACTCTAGAATATGACTTTAGTTTATTCATTTCATTTGTATCATTTCCTCAAAGTTCAAGAACTTTAAAATTTCTTTCCAGTAAACATGGAGCTGAGGATCTTAAGGACCTTCAAAGAGGCATGTGAAAGAGAACAATGGGATGAGTTTAATTCTCTGTACTTGGATTTACTAAATGCACAGGTATTTTAAATACAACGCTTTCATTCAAAACAAAAACCTGGCAGAAAATTTTTCCCTCATTTTTTGATACTAAAGCGGTTGCATTTCGATACATGATATTTTTTTAACACGCAGGTACTGAAATACTACCAAGTTGTCCAAAGTGATACGTTTGTCGTCTTGACTTTTTACAAAAACAAAATGAAGTTTCAGAAAATTTGGCAGAGAAAAATCTTTCGGATTTGTTTCGCTCATACATGTTATGATAAGCGTGATGACTTTAACTTTGCGAGAACATGGAATAACAATGAAGAATTGTTTATGTGCAATAGGCAACTGGTTCTGATTTAAGAAAGTCAAGGACTAAAACGTATACATGTATTTTGATATTTGATTTATATCACTGTTTGCAAAAAATGTCAAACATGCGTCACATAATTATAACTTCAGTTTGAATTATAATTGTGAGGACATATGAGTTTAATTGATTTTCTTAGAAAATTGGGAATAATCAAACTAGTTTTGGATATCACCTAGAAATTATGTGTGCTCATAGACAAAATAAACTCTATAATCAAACCGAATAGAAATAGGATCACACAAAGAGCGATGTGTCGAAATATTTACAGTACTTCAACAACTGACGTCTCAATATTAAGTGAACTATTCCCGACGGGATATAAAATAAACAATACAACAAACAATCAAATTTTAGCAAACATAGATATTCTGTTTTCTCTGTGAAAACAAGTTCGTCCTTCAGATTTTGCTTTTTCAAAATTTACTCTTCTTCACAATCAATAAAAGAGGGATATCATTAGCTATAAGTAAAGTGCAATTATAATGAATAAGGGTAAGTTTATATTCCGTAAATCATACCAGTGTAATTTAATCCCAACATTACAAATAGAATTTTAAACATGATTGACAACGCTCAATAACCAATGAACGTTTTATAGGCAAGCCTTGGAATTGATTGATTATATGTTATTTTACGTCCCTCTTAAGAATAAATCCACTCATATGGAGATGCAAACACTGCCGGCGGTGAAGGACTGCAAATTTAGGCTTTGTGCTAGGCGCCCATGGCCTTAGAGCAGGAAGAATCTTTATCGTGCCACATCTGTTGTGACATGGGACCTCGGTTTTGCAGTCTAATCCGATTGATTGATTGACTATTTATTGTTTAAACGTCCCACTCGAGAATATTTTACTCATATGGAGACGTCATCATTGCCAGTGGAGGGCTGCAAATTAGACCTGTGCTCGGCACCCAGGGCCTTTTAGCAGGGAGGAGGGATCTTTACGTTCCACACCTGCTGTGACACGGGGTCTCTTTTTTTTTTTTTTCCGATTTATCCGAGTGCCGTCCCATTCAGTCGCCTCTTACGACATGCAAGGGGATGATGAGGACCTATTCTAACCTGGATCCCCATGGGTCCAGTCTCATTCGAAGGACCGCCCCCCATTTAGTCGCCTCTTACGACAAACAAGGGGTGATGAGGACTTATTCTTACCCGGGTCCCCAAGGGGTCTAAAAATACTTATTTATTGTATACGAGATTTAGTCAAGAATCTCTTTATGTAAATATTTAAGATTATAATTGCCATCTTATGATTGTTGAAAATAGCATTTCTATTCATTCTTACAGTATCGCACCTTGTGATGGAACGCAACACAGCATCGAAAGAAGACGAGGATTCAAATGGATCACTGCCTTGGTTTTACAGGTTTGTACAAAATATGCTATTTTTATGCCTCTGGAAATAGTTTTGGTCTATCCGTTTGTCTGTTTGTTCTGCCGGAAACACTTTAATATTGGCCATAACTTTGAATGCGAAGTGATAGGACTTTCAATTTAATTCACATGCGTATTCCTTATGACAAGGCCTTTCTATTGGTATTAAAACATTTGATCTGCCTGACCTTGAAGGTTGACCTACTTTTCAAAACACTCTAACATTGACCATGACTCTTGAATGGTAAGTGATATTACTTTTTCAAATTTCACATGCGTAATCCTTTCGGCAAGCCCCTTCCACTGGTATGTGGAATCCGGGGGGCATTAGTGTTTCACAAACATATCTTGTATGGAAAATATTACCAAATGGGTCATAGTACGCCTTTGAAGAGCTGATGTAAGATGCATTTTTAAGCCAAAATTTTCATAACTTTCTGCCCGACTAATAGTATCAGACATGATCACACTGTGGCATATTTCTTTGTATCATATATTAGTTTTAAAAAGTTGTAACAGTGTTAGATTGCCAAACCTTGGATTTTTTACGCAAAATTATTTACCAAAATTGACCCAGTTCACCAAACTGTTAATATTCAAAACATCAAAGAAAATAACAAACAAATGTTCAGAGTCTAGATTCATGCACTATGCCACATTTTCAAGGCATTTTTAAACAGAGCGGCGATTATTTCTGATTTGAAATACATACGTGCTATTATCGCTCTTTTATTGGTCTTTTCTACACCCTAATTATCTCTTTGTGAAATATAGTAATTCAACTCAACCCAGGTAATAATACTGATATTGTATAAAAGCCCAATGAATATCTTTAATACTCCAAATATCTATCTATCTACAGTATAATATAATAATAATAATAATAATAAAAAAGATGAGTGCATGTTGTTATGCAAAACGTCGCACTAAACACATATATTGATTTATTCAGCATGCAATAAATTCTCTCCAAGTTGATTTGTTCCAGTAAAGTGGCAAAACTCTAGAATATGACTTTAGTTTATTCATTTCATTTGTATCATTTCCTCAAAGTCAAGAACTTAAAATTTCTTTCCAGTAAACATGGAGCTGAGGATCTTAAGGACCTTCAAAGAGGCATGTGAAAGAGAACAATGGGATGAGTTTTAATTCTCTGTACTTGGATTTACTAAATGCACAGGTATTTTAAATACAACGCTTTCATTCAAAACAAAAACCTGGCAGAAAATTTTCCCTCAATTTTTTGATACTAAAGCGGTTGCATTTCGATACATGATATTTTTTTAACACGCAGGTACTGAAATACTACCAAGTTTGTCAAAGTGATACGTTTGTCGTTCTTGACTTTTTACAAAAACAAAATGAAGTTTCAGAAAATTTTGGCAGAGAAAAATCTTTTCGGATTTGTTTCGCTCATACATGTTATGATAAGCGTGATGACTTTAACTTTGCAATCGTCAACTTTCCTTTTCTTGTAGTAATATACCACTATCACCTGCTTATGGTGTGTATATCTCCCAGTTGATTCGATACGCAAGAGCATGCTATGCGCATGAGGACATTTTAAAGCGAGGCCAACTACTAACAAAAAAGTTGATGCTGCAGGGTTATAACGAATCTCGTTTAAAGTCATCATTTCGCAAATTCTACGGTCGCATAATGACCTTGTTTTGCGATTACAAATAGATTGAC
>CAJDSM010000068.1:30542-45578 GCA_903981925.1 Ostrea lurida
TGACTACGGGTAATCCCGTTTACTTTATTTCGACTAAGGGCTCACGGCGGGTGTGACCGGTCAGCAGAGGATGCTTACTCCTCCATGGCACCTGATCCTACCTTCGCTTTTGTCGGAGGTCCGTGTTGCCCTACACTCGATTTTATATAATTTTTTTTTTGGATTATGATTACGTTTGACACAATTTTAACTTCGGCTTTTTGTATATTTAAAATATTTGAAATTTTTAATAAAGTCAAGTCGTTGAGAATATGTACAGGTATGCGTTTTTGAACGATTTATTAAAACTGAACTGTTTAGGCCAATCGAATTTGTAATAACTCGAGCCTGATCGTTATTGTTGAAAAGCATGATGGGCGATTTCGATATTATTTACCGGGTTTTCTCTGAAAAGTGTAGTACCCACGTGTTTTCTAGAGTTGGTATATTCAAAAAAGCAAAAACAAAAAAAAAAAAAACAACAACAAAAAAAAACAACAAACAACAAAAAAAAAAAAAAAAAAAAACCAAACAAACAAAACAAAAAATAATAAAAAAAAACAAAAGAAAACCCAAACAAGCAAAAAGGTTAAATGTATAATGCGGTGCATGTCTACACGAGGACGCGCAAGAACCGTCGGCATGGTCCAAACTGGGCGCAGTTTAAGCGAAGTTTGTTATCCTTCGCTTTATGTTTTGTTTGTGCTTACAAACATGCATATGGATAATGCATTGTAAAGCGTTTTGAGTACTTAGGTAGATACGGCGCTATATAAATCCAATTATTATTATTATTATTATTAAGTCTGAAATTTTCAATTTTGTAAAAATCAACGGACGTCATTTGATTTATACCGGGGATTTATACCGGTCGCCAGAGATTTCAAAAGAGACCACAAAACTACATTTATCATAAGACTTCTCCGGAAATTCTATTGAACCAGAAGTGCCTCGACGGCTAAATCATAGTGCAACTGAAATAAAAATATACACTGTATATTCGGTGAAATATTTTGTTTTGTTTCTTTGTATTCTTTATACGATATAGTCAAAATAATCTAATAGACAAACAGCAATTCGAAAGGTTTACTGGGGCATTAGAAATATGAATACATGTCTTGTGTATTTCGTTCACAGGAAGTCCCAGATTCATTCAGACGTGTCAGAGGAGAGTTACCAACGGATTTATATGATTTTGTAGAAAGAACGATAGCAGATAATGTGAAGAAGGTATATTGTGGATTTTGCCGTGAACGGAAACAAGTTGTACTAGTCATAATAATTCACAACGTGTTTTTTGACTATGAAAAAGCTAAGAGTTTCCGAGGCCTTCCGATCGTTTATAAGCAATGGACGGCAATAACTAAAGAATCTATTAAAACACGTGGAAAAAATATGTATGAGTTTGATGACAATGTACATCGTGAAATATCTAACTGTTTGTCGAAACACAGCAGGAGATTAATGAACGCTCATTCAAACATTGAAATCATCAGCGTATCTTCGTATCGATCAAGTGAAAATGGAAGCAAATTAAGCCAAGAAAACTGCATTGTTATATACTGTTCAATTAAGAATATAATTCCATTGGGCGAAAGTTTGTTTGAAAAGTCATGTGATGGATTCAAAACTGATATTCGTGAGGGATTTTTCTACCTGTATCCAGCATCAAACACGTACACGTCACCAACTAGTCACCATCCACAACTTAAGATTGGAGGAGAAATCAGCAAAAGAGGTAAAGCTCTCTTGTATAACGTTGAACGTAAGAATTCAAACTGCGTGTCATTAAGTATCACCTATGTGATTGGTGGTGATTTTAATATATATGACTGTATTCGATGGGTTGATATGAATTTTGTAATTGATAATAATAATAATGCATTATTCTGAAATGCACATGTACAGACAAAATGAAGAAAAAAAGTCAAAGATAAACATGATTGTGTGATTATATACATGTACAATGTATAGCGAAGTGATACTTAGGACAAGAATGGCGTATTCATGATATAATAATAAAATGTGTCCCCTCAAGCTGGCCTTCAAAAGTGGAATAATGGGCAAAACCGAGCGGTGCTATATAAGTCTGGCAAGAAAGGTGGATGTCCAATATGTACATGTGGTACAGTAGAAATAAAAGGGGTGGGGGAGGGGTACAAAAATTACACAATACAAATAGGCGAAGGTAACGTCTGTTTGTAATTAAATAACTTGGATGCAAATAGCGAATACACCGATCCACAGCGAGTTCGTGACCTTGTATTTTACCAATGAATTGCGCTAAAAAAAAAATAAGCTCCGCCCACCGTCTCAGCCTCGGCCAATTTCAACATCCGCTATAGTTGTATAGTAAACACGGGGATGTCAACCGTCTGCGTTAATAATACAGCGTTTACATGTCATTTTTCAATGAGGAATGATTACTTGTTTTCTCCGGAATCTGTAAATGAGACAGTGGGTATCTAGACGACTTGATGGAGCCAAAATTCATAACATTTTCCTCAACCAAGACGGAAACTAACATGCCGTGGATTCCCTTCTGTCACAAGCCTCAGAATCAGCTAAATGTCCCCAAAATAGCGAATATACATGTTACATATATATGGACTAAGGTAAGATGTTTTGTTGGTTATTAAAGTACGTAAAATTTTTAGACTTGGGTACATAACATCGTTTTTCGCAGGGGAGGGGGGTAGCTGATCTACAAAATCTTGTTTCCACGCACTACGCCTATGTGTTGATGCATCTGTCATCATGAGGAGAAACATGATAAGGAGTAAAGAGGCGATATAGTCACCTATAATACATGTTTGCAGGTGAAAGGTTTTAAATATCACATGTATGCCTTGGAAAATGATGAACATGCATAGATCTCTCAGTTAGGACAGTGACGTACAAAATTAGGCCTATACTGTCACTTGTTTTGCCTAGATATCTAAATTATTGGCCTAGTTAGGAATGTTTCAACGACTTAGCTAGGGTACAGCTGACATGTCACATCTGCTTAAAGTTTTGTTTTCCTTTTTAGTATTATGACAAGCTAGTACCAGAATACCATGTCTGATGAGACGCAAACAGGAGGAAATGCATCAGTCTTGATACCTACATATGGAGATTTGACAGAACATTAAACCAATCAAGTGATTTTGAAAAATGGGAAAGCCACTGTGAATTCTTTTGTCACGAACTTTCTAAAAAAAAAATGTATTTTGTGTTCAGATATCAGCTCATGATTTTTGTGAACAACAGTTTGCAAAAATATTGTTATTCTAACTATACATTTTGCAGTTATAATAGCTATTTTAAAGTTTAATTTATTTAGGTGTTTGAATATTTTCATTTTATTTTTCGAAGTATTTTATCAAATGTTTTTGTCGCAATTATGTGAAATTGGGGTTACATCAGGTCTATTGAATATCAGAATTAAAGAGCAAACAGCAATATTTTAAAAAGTATTTATTCTAAACTCACCAGAGAAATTAAAATCATACAATGTAGAAAATTTTTTTTTTTCAATTATGCAGTTTTTTATTTGTTGAGGGCACTCAAATCTATGTCAATGTGTATGAAGAGCCTAGATAAGGACATTATATTTTAAGCATAAATCTCTCTAATGGATTGTTGTAAACCAAGATAGGTGTGTCATTACAGGTCGTCAATAATGTTTGTGGATTTGAGCATTTCCTTTAAAATATCCTCAAGATTTTGTTTTATAGGGGAAAATTTTGTACCATCTTTCATATCAAATGTTTTAAGATTGTTGTAATTATGATCATTGTATTTGCTATATATAAAATAAATAATAAATGGAACTCTTGATTAATAACATTGGTGTTTATGCTTGACGAATTTCAAGAATCCTTGTTGGTTTTAATTTGACTTTGAAAATACCATGGATGGGACTGATGCAGGTTGAATATAAAACCTCTTAGCTTGTACCACTGATTGGGCCCAATGGCAAACAAGTGCATGAAAGCTTATTAAACCTCAGTTAGTTTTAAAAAATGTTGACCAGTAACAGATATTTTATTGTATGTATTATATCTCGCTGCATTGTACATATATTTTTTTAATTTAATTTTTTTCTCCCCCCCCCTTTGATATTCAACATTTGAAAGCTGTCTTGGTTGCTGGGAGTACAAGACCAAATAGTCTGGTGCTAGCTGTCACCAGACTGTTAACAGGCACCGTCCCTTGGTGCTCCATGCAATCAAGTCAACAATTCAACATTTGTTACCCAAATTTGTCAACAACGAGTTTTTCATAAATAGATGTGTGCAGTGCAGAAATGTGAACAGTATTGGTAACTGTCAAAATGATTGTTTTGTTTTTTCTTCTTTCTCATTGTTATAAATAATTGCTTGTTACATGTATAAACTTGTACATGCCCCCAAGGGCCCTTGATTGGTGAATAAAAAACATATTATAAGACTTTGGGGGGGGGGGGTCAAAATCCTTAACTTTAAGTATTAAATTTACATTGCTGCAGGTTATACCTATAACGAACACATGTTCCAGAATGTCAACTAAAATCATTCATAAACTATCCTCCTCCATAAAAATCATCATACACTGAATTGTTTTCCGTTGAGATATTGCTATTCTATGCAAATTACGCTATTCTACAATATTATATAGTGTAATGTATTGTGAGGTCTGGAAATCAAAAGATCAAAAATATATACATATATAAGTTATTATCCAAAAACAAGTGTCGCAATGAAAGTCTTCAGCCTGTAGATCTAAATGGTTTGATAAATAAGCCATTGAATGCGAACGAGGCCAGGATATACAACGACTGTTTCAGTGTTTGTCCATGTTGATTTATCAAATTTAAGCAATCTACGAACCAACAAAAGCAAATATTTATAAAAGTATGAAAAACAAAACTCAACAGCCTGCTTGACAAATGCAAAGCACTGAAAATCGGCCACAATCTATTACACTCGAGGATCGTCAGTCCAACATTAGGTCTAACATTTCGTGGTGATTTCTACGTTTTGTCAATGGAAATGAAATAAATCGGAAGCATATAATAGCAATGAAATTAAAATCAACCGTCTCCACCACACGGGACGAAATGTTGATCTTTTTAAAGTATAATCTACCAAATTTCGACTGGGATCATCCACAAAGCGTTTACAGTCGACGCATTGTTTACATTTTTTGTCCGCGTCTCCGTCGTTGCTATGACGTAACTAAGGTGGGCGGGGTTTACGCTGCTGCTGTGGATCGGTGTATTCTAGGTCGCTATTATGACCTTGTTTGCGATTAAAAATTATCACTAAGTTCATAGTTGACTGACTTGTTTCATACTTTTTGTTAGACTGTTATTTCGTACTAGATTTGACGACGGGAAACTTTGTTTCGACTACGGGCGCATGGCTGGTGTGACCGGTCACCAGAGGATGCTTAATCCTCCATGGCACCTGATGCTGCTTTCGCTTTTGTTGGAGGTCCGTGTTGCCCTACACTCGATTTTGTTTATATGTTTTGGGGACTATGATTACGTTTAACACATTTTTTACTTCGCCAATTTATATCCATAGATTCCTAAAAGATCTTGACAGCCTGCCTTCCCCTCTTGTTTAGTTCTTCTATGCAATCACATGAATGCTGCGTTTACTACTTATTCAAATAAAAGATATCTATAACTTAAGGGATCTCTCTTTACCGTATATAATGCTGTAACATTCTTTAGCTGGATATGATTTCAAGGAAATCGTTAGGAAGGCATTCGTACATGTAGTTGCCATCAGGTTGGGTTTATAAATTTGTGTGTGGTATATTATTTGACAGCACACATAAATTTTTGTCCTCTCGATCTTTAGGAAATGACAATGAATAGTCTATCATATAATTTTACATTCCTTTTTTTATATATTTTTTTAATTCTTGCTAATACCAGGTTTAGGCACCATTTGCAATGAATTCGAAAGGAAGACTTCCTAAAATGATAACTCTGACTACTGAATAAAAAAAGATATTCCTTCCCGTTTGCTTTTGCGCTTTTCATACAATATGGTAAGAACTAAATATATTTCATAGCTTGTAGGGAAAACATTTAAAATACTCAGGTTGATTAAATAAATAACATTTCAAGGTTGGCTTAAATTTAGCTACATGTATATTGAATAGTTTATTTGATTTGAATGGTAGGCTATTTCATACTTTGTCTTACGTTACACAGAACAAACTAACAAAAACGAGGTCTTTTATCTCATATTGCATATTTACACATAGAATTTAACTTCCTTGATCGTCTTCAATATAGAGGATTCCTTGTAAACAAAACCACTGCCAAGCTATGCATGTCCTTTTTCAAACGGAAGCTCGTGATCAATAGAAATAAGATTAAGGGGTTTTGCTGCTTCTAATTAGAAATTAAGTTGACATTTTCTATGCTGGGAGTTTAATCTAATCGTAAATAGTACTAATTTCTAGTCAACAAATCTGTTATTGTCACAGTGTGATATATAAAATGGCGAAGTAACAAAGTATCAAACGTAATCATAGTGATCTGGCGCATAAATGTACAAATCTTTCCAGAATTTTATGATATGGTAAAACAAAAGGTTTGAAAAAGCACTGCAAGTCTATTTACATAGTCCACTACTATGAAAAGTGGAAACGGCTGTGTCTCTACTTAAGATAGTGCACAGCGGCCTTACAAAAGTCGCACTCCAGACTATGGTTTTCGAGAAATTCAAGTTAAATACACTATTTCATGTAAAAAATATAATGTCTGAAGTTTTATTCTTAGACTAAATGGGGTTAGTTATTATTTTTAAAACCTTTTGTCACCACGTAGGAGCACCGTGTCATGGCATTTTGAAAACTGCCAAGGCGGCGTGTTTCACAGTTTGGAATAACATAAGTTATTATAAGTAAGTGAATAAATCTTTATTCGGTATGTACATGTACGTATTCATACAAATATACGTACTTGCCAAGGATTTTCATTGGTGTCGTTTAAATGCGGTGCTAGGTGATCATTTTGTGAGATGAAAGCATTGAATTCTGATGAATCCCACGTGTCCAAATAGACGAACAACATATCACTAAGTCATATCTTGATTGATTTGTTTCATACCCTTTGTTAGACTGTCATTTTTGAACTAGATTTGACAACCGGTACTCCCGTTTACTTTGTTTCGACTAAGGGCTCATGGCGGCTGTGACAGGTCAGCAGAGGATGCTTACTCCTCCATGGCACCTGATCTTGCCTTCGCTTTTGTCGGAGGTCCGTGTTGCCCAACACTCAACTTTGTGCATTGTGTTGGGACTATAATTACGATTAACACATTCTTACCATCGCCTATTTATATCCTCTCGCATAGAACCACTGCCAATCATGGGGATCAAACTCTGGTTGCAGCGATAAAAAGTGAGAGGGTTATCCGGACACAATGTACCTCTTCAGTGATTGACGCATTATTATGCATTCACTGGAGGTAAAAATTTAAGGTGTATGTGTATGTGTGTGCCTTTGTAAAAAGTATAAATTGGCAAAGCTAACACGGTATTAAACGTTATCATGATTCACACACACTAGTACTTATATAAACTCAGTGGGCGAGAGAACTGCTTTGATGAAGAAGGATATCTACAATATCTGCTACATGTACATGTAGTGAAGCTGTTATTTACAATGTACATGTAGCAAGAACTGTAAAACGGGATACATAATATGTAAAAATTAAAAGTGTCGGGATGATCACAAATGATAATTATATTAATTACATTTTCTTCAGTGAAATACTGAAATTCATCCATAAATTGAATGATTTTGCTCTAGTTCTTATCATGATTGAGGGGATTTTTTTTCATTGATATTTTTGACGAGGGATAAAACAGCTCCTTTGAATAGTGCTGTCATTGAACGCAGTAAAACCGAGATCATTAAGTAAACAAACCTTTTAAATCCCTTCTAGTTAAACAATCTTCTTATTTGTAAGAATTAATACTAATAATGTATTGATTTGCAACATGCTTTTCGAACTTCATAATGGGACATTTAATTCAGGGGTTTTCATATTGGCAATGAAGCGACATTATGGCCCCGGTTCCGTGATGAGCATACCCCAAGTGACTTTTATGTAGAGGAAGCATTCGGTTGATGTCAAATTAATGTATCTAATTAGTGTAAACAGAAACAAAATCAGGGCACATCCCTTGTTTTCATGAAAAGTAATCCTGTATTGAGCCTCGATCCTCTAAATATTCTGTAAACAACAAGAAAGAAGTAAGAAATGTAAGCATTTCTTTTACAATATCACCGACTACTAGATGAATTGGAAAAAATACCGTGATATTCTATATGTGTTTCAAAACATCCAACATAGCCTGTATTTTGTTTTAAATTCATGTTTACATTTAAAGTACATCACGATAATGTTTCTTTACATTATATAGCAATTTCAACATAATGCTTTTAAGCCTTTTGTATGCACTAAATTATAATGGTTGTTCATAGAGCAAATCCGTAAGATGTATACATGTATATTACACATTAAGGAGGAAAACACTCCTCAAGATTTTTATAGGGCTGCAAAAATTGGAGGATGTATTCAACGTTCAATTCGATATGAATTATCTTGCTTAGACCTTCCACTCAACAATTAGATGTATATACCTCTTGTGTGCCAGGGGACCGTGTTTGCCAACTCTTGTTTTTTATATTCTAGTTAAGACTTACGAGATTGATCGCTGTTCGTTATCGTTGCCTTTACATAGCGACATTGTATTTGTTAACACTATTCATTTTCATTTATACATGTATGTCGATGGAATAAAAACCAAGGACAATCTGATATCCGTTTTGTATTTGGATATTGTATCGAACAAAGCAAATTAACAACTCCACTTTATGGCACACTGGATGATTTCCGTTTCTCCGTCGTCAATTTCCCATATTTATGTAGCAATATTCGATCGCCACATGCATATGGCAGCTATGTCTCGCAGCTGTTTCGATTTTAAGTGATACACTAGAACATGTTCTGCATATGATCAATTTCAAACTCGAGGTAGACTCCTGACAAACAAGTTGCAGTACAAGAATTTTTTTAAAATTCAGTATTTCGTAAATAATGATCCAATCTGCACAAATAACTTGTGGGCAAGTCAAATGCCTTACAAATTGTTATATTGTTTTATATTACGGAATACACGGTATAATAATTATCAAAATCGAGGGCTTACGTCGGTTTTGACCAGTCAACAGGGGATTCGGTAATATATCTTTACGACGATGGTATTAGGAGTACGGGATGGTATAGCATATCCCTTGCTTTATATAATAGATACATGTACACCAAAATTACTATTACTACGCAAAGCCATTTCACACATCAAACAAGTTGATACACTGTACCTAGATACATGTAACCCTTTACATTATCTATAGTACCCATGCATATATACTATAAATTTATATCATGGCCCCTTGGTTGAGGCCTCTGCTGGTGGACTGTTAGTCCCCGAGGGTCTCTACAGCGCAGTGGCTATGTACTATGTCACTAGCTTGAAAATACGGATATATATCTAATTGCAGTGGTAAATTTGGAAATGTATTTCAAAATTAAGGATTATATTCCTTAGTCATAGCTCTGATCATTCGACGTATCTGGCTCCAATCTTTGGCACTACATTGTTCAGCTCTTTAAAGTTTTGATTTCATGTTTCTGATTTCCAATATTTCGGTATGAGCGTGACTGAATAGACGTAAATTGTCAAAATGTGCATCTGGTGCATCAAAAGCACATCAGCATTTTCATGCGTCGAAATATTGCGTATAATACTGTATTAACATTAAGATGATAATTAAAAAAAATATTGTAAATATCTGGAGTTTTCACTGTTGTTTGATCAAATAACAATGTCATTAATACCTGACTTGCATCAATTACAAAACACTGTGTTTAAAACAGATAAAATGTGAGAAACACTGTAAACTGTTCAGTTATCTTCTGAATTAACCATATACTTACTTTTACGAGTATATGTATCCTATGTAAAGAAAAATGGTATGAGGTTTGCTTACATAACAAAACAATGGAAGCTCTGCATCTCTCTTGTAACATAACAACTACATGTGTATATTTCATATTTTTTTGCAGACCATTAGATAGAATTAACATAATAGTTTTTAACATTGAAAATAGAAATATAAGATTTAATAAAAAATCAGTCCAAATGTGTCCAGCCCCTTTAAAACGAGTGAATGATTTTTGTTTACATTTCAATTGACTCATTCTGCAGAACATGAATATTCATGTCAATCATTTTTACAGATACACATACAATATATATAATGAAGACAAACATGCAATAGTACAGCCTTGAGTGAACTGAACAGAAAAATCTTGATTCTTGCAAGATGGGTACCAAAACAAAGGGTCTTCATTCATATTGGTTCTCCGTTCTGAAATTCTTGTTCCTGTTTTGTAAGTATACATATCTACATTACTATTTTTCAGCAATTAGTATTTGCTATATTTTGAATGTAATTCATATCTTGCCTAGTCATTTATCTGGATCTAGAAACAAATATAGATACACGAGATTAATGTTTAGATCGTTTGTGTTGCGAATGTTAAACGGATATCATCGCCGACGTCAGATGATAGCTCCTTTGGTCAAGAAATTAACTAGTAATGAGGGGGATTCGAGTTTGTTTCCTGGTCGTCATTTTTTATCATTTCGTTACATATAAAATGGCGAAGCAACATGTATTAAATGTAATCATAGTCCCCAAAAAAACACATAAAATAGAGTTTAGGGCAACAAGGACCTTCGACAAAAACAAGGCAGGTGTATTGACACATTGAAAATAGATTGTTGTTTGAAAAAGCTTGTTTCATTATCTATTTTCAATTAGTCATATAATTTTGCATCATCAGAAACCACTTGCAAATATAGCATCTTGCTTATAGACCTTCCACTTAATAATCTTCTAAAAACATTGTAGTATTGCCAAGAAAAAAATGTATTGCCAACAACAAATTCACTAATGCTTTATATAATGGAGAATTATTTTTATTTCTGATTATATCAGACCTTCAAGCAAGTGTTAACTGTATTTAATATCATTATTGTAGATATTATTCCAGTTAAGTGTTTCTGCTACTACTACTACAGCTACGCTTATTTAGGACCACAACCACACTGCTACTACTATTACTACAGTCCCTCTAGTAGGTAAGATATCTCCACTTCTATATACGGTATCAACTCTGACCTCTTGGTCACCAAAACTAACATCTAATTAACACAGATGTCAAATGGGAACACAGGTACATGTACATGTAGAACTATCAATGTACATGTTTTATAAAAATAAATAAAAAAGCCGTTGAAGATGAAATGAATGTGATGAAAAAAGTAAGTTGGGGAAAAATATGTTGATTTGAAAAAAACTTGCTTTAAACGGAATGGTTTACTATATATTCAATACATGTATTGCAGAGAAATGCATAGCAACGAAATATTTTTACACACAAAAAAGTTGTAAGTGCTGTATCTCACTTGTAACTGACGTTGAACATTTTGCTGACCATCATCAATACCTTAAATGGCATTGTTTGGATAAAAAAAAAGAAAATGTAATATTTGAATATTTTTAGCGTGAAAACGTGTTTATTGTCGTTAAACAGTATTGAATAAAGTGCGAACTCTTTTTTTTTTATTGACATAACAAGTAAACAACAGGTAATTTCACTTATGTTCCCCTTTGAGGCTCCTTGCAACCTTTGTTAATAATATGCTTGTTTTAGAAAGTTAGAGTTCGGGGAATTGTCCTATATACAACGTGAAAATATCAGTACTCTAGACAGTATCCGTGTATGCATATTGGAAATTTTGAAACAATAGGAGTATTTCCTTCAGAAAAGCTCTTGAAAGTCTCCTTAATGGCGTTTGACTCGAAATTTAGCCTTCTTAGGCTTTTTCTATAAAATTCTTTTTTGCCTTTCAAATGTTTAGATTTCAAGAATCGCTGTAAGAAATAAATTTTCGAATTGTGTCACATATGGTGCACATAAATGAGTATCAACATAACACCTATTCTCACATAATCCGTCGATCTTCTCAAAATGCCTGTCGTCAGCGTTTTGCGAGAAAACGATGTAAAACCTGGTATAAAATCTGTTATAATTTAGATATATTACAATTATTAAACGTGTTTTGTCAAATCAAATTCATTTTGCGGGGAAATTGGCTTCTAAATACTTTTAAATACGGAATACATCGCAACAAAAGCCATTTTCTCGTGTCGCCTTGTGCAGGACCATTTTTTTATTATCATTGCAGAATTCTGTAGTGTATATTTATTGTATAATAAATATTAACATTTCATTAATATACATAGACAATCAATATTATAAGTTTCATACTTTCACGACTTTTTACAAAAATTTCTGTACAGATTCATCTTGTCGCCAAAATTGTGTAATTTACGTTATCATTCCCGAAATCACACGTCTAACAGGTTAAATATGAATTTTCAACTATGAAAAATATTTCAAATATTCATTATGATGTAAAAAAGTATAAGGAACAAAAGACAAATTCACAAAACTTATTTTTTTGACAAAACACTTTTCACACTAGGCCGTGGTTCGTTTTAAGGATGTAATTTAACGTTATCGGAAATAACTTGTGATTCGTGGGAAATAAGATAGCAAAATGGAATTAAAATCTGACCATCGAATAGTTGCTTAGAAGGAACGAAGGAAAAATCCGAGAAAGGCAAAAATGAACAATTTATTGGCATTAAAGTGAGAAATTGTATTTTACGTTATGTAACTTACGTTAATGGGTATACTACAATTTGAAATTTCATCATTATTTCGTATTATTGCAACGCGACCGTATTGCTTTGTCTCTCTAGTAATCACTGCTCATTTAATATTACGGTAGATACATGTATTTTACACGTATTTTTTTAAACATAGAACGAAATAATGGCCTCAAAGAGAAAAGGATTGAGAGTTATGCAAGCCGTTTTAGTTTTTAAAATATGTTGAAAGGTTATTAGAAGATTGGAAAATGATTCAACAGCTTAAACTAATCAATGGGTACATCGATTAGTAATTAGATACGTAAAATAAGATTATATCTATAGACGCTTCACAGAAGCCTTTGTTTAACGCTTATAAAGAAGAGCTGTTGAATATGAAAGGTTTATGAGAGTGTATTTTAACAATTTAATCTATTATTAAGGCACATCATATAGATATAAAAACCATTCAGATATTTTTTATCTTTTCCATATATAGATATCAAAAAGAAAGCAAACCCATTTTTGTCAATTCTGTTAATAAATTGATAACGTTAATTACAGCCTGTTAAAAAAAATCAGCAGAATTTTTATCAATGTTGACAAACCTTTTCTGTAGTATATTTTTGCCGGTAAGTTTTCAATAAAGAAATAATATATTCATAAGTAATGCTACAAACTGTGTAGTTTTTGTTGAATAGACAAACTGTATAACATATAAGTAAAATAACGTAAATTACCATTATAATAACGTAAATTACCAAATTATACATGTTAATTCTAAGTAATTTTAGTTTAATTAATGACATTAAATATGCTTTCTGAGTTGAGGAATCAAAATGGAAATTCAAAAGCGTATATTGAGAGAAAAAAATTAAACGAGGGAAGAAAATGCTTTATAGTGTAATTTACGTATTCAATATTTTTCAATATAAATTTTCCATCAAAATATAGTAAAGTCTTTTTCTAAACTATGGAACCCATAAATATGATACTTTAAAAAGAAGTAATCTATTAGATTGATTTGTCTAATGGTCAAAATGTGTCTACAAGTAAAATCGTTAGATAGCTGAATTATAAAATTTGCCTTGCAAACTAACACTTATGTATTATTCGCTATCAGTCAAATATTCATTATCAAAAAGCCTACATTGATTTTTATTTTTGTTGCATAAAGACTACTCCATTCAAACAAATGTCAAATTTCGAACTTTAAAGCTAACATAAAGAGTTCTATTGGTTTTCTGTTATAATTCAACTCAGTAACGTAAATTACAAGTAAATTAGTGGTCACAATTGCTTTTATCATATCTCATGTACCTCTGTTGATTGAGTTTGAAATTTTACTGAATATTAGTTCAATATTCAATCTTTCAATACATACAATTTCGTGAAAAATATACGACTTTATATTTTTCATTTTCTATATTTTAAGTTCGACGGATTATTGAGAATAGTGATAATTTCAAATATAGTATAACAGCTGCAATTGATTTGTGATACCTTGATTTTCCAAATTAGTAGTTTTAAACCTTGAATGGGTCTAGCGTTTATATTTAAATCACTGAGACATTACTTTAACGACATATGGGGGGCAGGATTTGTATATATAACATTTCCCATATCTTTCGTTAAACAGGTCCCTGTCAAACAGGTGAGATCGCCGGGATCGTAGTCGGCAGTGTTGTTGGGTTCCTTATCTTTCGTCACTATTTTCATCGTCGTCTGTATGCACTGTTGTAAGAAGAAAAATCAGGATAGAGTGATTGTCCAGCCACTGCAACCAACATGTCCTACATTCATAAAGTAATCAAATTATTATTCATTCAAGAAATTGATTTAAATTTATATAAAATGTTCAGCTGTTCAATTAAGTATTAAATTGAAATTTTGAAATCTTAGTACGAGAGCAGAAAGCAATATATATTATCGATGTTGTTTAAAGACAAAACGAACATACTGTTCTTTATTTCTAGCATCACAAATCTCCTTAGGACGCGGTGACACACAGTCCACTCTACTCTGAAACTTGATCTCGCTCTAAGCACTCGCTCACCGGCGTGTACCCTATGTCGGCCATCTGCCAAAAGGAGCCCGCGGGTTGATAACGTCCTTCGTCGGGCCCCGAAGGGGAAATTGTGAACGAAGCGGCCTGTCAAACACTCCCCTAACCAAGTCAGTCGCCACGGCACGCAGAACAAACTGCGCTGCTAGTGAATTTAATTCCATATGCTAAAAGTTGATTGTTTGTTTGTGCAATAGTCATGTTTTAA